>CM047990.1:8763857-8776066 GCA_026261665.1 Melanotaenia duboulayi | reverse complement strand
AAGAAAGGATTTTGAAATTTAAGTTGTGACCTATTCTGTTTGTTTTGTTTCTATCAGCTGGGAACTGTTTCTACATGTTCGTGTGCAGCCATTATGCTGGCAGGGAGAACTCTGTGTACATTGTGGAGGTTCATGCATTATTTTGAATTAGAAAATGTAAAAGACTAGCAAAATCACAGTGATCTTGTTCTTTCAGTCACTACCCACAGCTCATGACTATAGATGAGGGTAAGAACTTAGAGCAACCAGTAAATCAAGAGCTTTGCCTTTTGGCTCAGTTCCCTCTTCACCACGACAGACCAATGCAGAGTCTGCATCACTGCAGACATCGCACCAATCCGCGTATCGATCTTCTGCTCCATCCTTCACTCACTTGTGACCCCAAGATACTTAAACTCCTCCAACTGAGGCAGGACCTCATTTCTGACCTGGAGAACAGTCCACCTATCCCGGTCCAGGAGCATGGTTTCAGATTTGGAGGTGCTAATTCTCAACCCAGCCGCTCTTCACTTGGCTTTTTTCCCTGGCCGACATCTGCAGCGAATCGCTCCAACGAGAGCTGAAGATCACAACCCGATGAAGCCAACAGAATCACATCATCTGCAAAAAGCAGAGACCCAATCAACACCTCGGCTGTGCCAAGGAATTCTGCCCATAAAAGTTATAAACAAAATCGGTGACTAGGTACAGCCTTGGCAGAAGTCAACCCTTACTGGAAACAAATCTGATTTACAGCCAAAGAATTGCTAGCTTTTGACGGCCAAAACAAGCTTCAGCTCTAATGGGCTCGACACACGAGAGGCGACGTCGCACCTTCTCCATCATTTCCTATAGAACCTGAGCGATGAGGCCACAATTGCTACTCTCTTCCAGCCAAGCGACAGGCGACATTTGTGCATGTGAAACGTTGCACTCGTTCATGTAGACGTGTACACGGGGGCTAGCGACAAAAGGAAACAGAAAAATGTGCAGTCTGAAAACACTTTCAGCGTGGAAAATATATCATTTTAGCTGGATCAGACTTTTCCATACTTTATGCAAAGATCATAGCGATATCAATAAAAAGGCAGCATAAAAAGGTACCAGGGAGTATTTGTCCGNATGTGAAACGTTGCACTCGTTCATGTAGAGGTGTACACGGGGGCTAGCGACACGACAAAAGGAAACAAAAAAATGTTAAATTTTTGTTGCTGTCGCATGGCACTACAACCAATCAACAATTGGCTTCACTAATTGATCAATGACAGCAGGCTATACAGTGCAGTCTAAAAATACANCATAAGTCCTGGATTTATCTGGATCAGCCGTGGGGTCGGTAGTTGGTCACCCTCCTGTGTGTCGAGCCCATAAAGCTACCACTCTGATAGAAAAGGTATGTTGCTGGTCATAAAATTGATAAAATGCTACCAATATCAACACTAATGTTTGGAAATTCATGTGGAATCAGTAAGGATAAAACTTGGTTATAAAATGCTATTTCATGGTTCAGAGTTTCATAACAGACTTGTGCAAAATGTAAGCTAACCACATCTAAGTGATCTCATTTATGTACATTGGTTTTACTGGGCTCATCAAGTAAAAAAAAAAGTCCACAACAAAGTTACTTTTAGGGATGCACTATATTTGATACTGGTATCGTAAATAATATGAAAAATTAACAATTGTGTCGCCTGATACACATTGTCATGGAGAAGTGTTGTGATAATAGAAACCTTCTTCTTCATTCATTTTCCATACTCACATTGTCCAATTAAGGGTCACAAAGGGTCTGGAACCTTTGCCAGCTACCACCAGGTGAGAGGCAGAGTTCACCTGGCTGACAATCCTTTATAAAGCCAAGCATAAAATGAGAAAAACAGCCATGCACTCTCACAGTCACTTGTATTGTTAGGTTAAACTGATCAGTTCTTTGACTGCGAGGAGACTGTAGTGGCTGCTCATATGCAAAAAGCTGCAAACTGTAGTCTCCTGGTAAAAAATACTGTTTACAGCATTTTTTCACCTCATGTTGTCAGATGCCATATTTGGATAGCTTTCCTTAGGTTCTAGGACTTTCAACCAGTCATGTTGCAAAATTATAAGCTTGATGACTACATGGCTCTTCTTAAGATATACCTTGCAAACTTCTCCCTCAGTTTTTTTTCCTCAGATTGTTTTAACCCCCCCCCCCTCAAAAAAAAGAGGAAAAAAGACATTTCTTTTCTGTAATTAAACCGTTTCTATTTTTCAGCAATTAGTATGTNCCCCCCCCCCCCCCCCCAAAAAAAGGGAAAAAAAGACATTTCTTTTTTGTAATTAAACTGTTTCTATCTTTCAGCAATTAGTATGTCATGACCATGACCAGGTGTCAGTAATTACACACCGAGTACACAAAAATAAGCACCCTTTATTTGGAGAAATAGGATTATCCAATGAAAGCCTCCCCTGCTATGCAACTCTGTAAAAAACCTTGGTGAGCTGGGTTAGTGGAATTGGGAGATTTTGAAATTTTAGAACGAGTGCCCTCTTTTACCTGGTCGTATTATTTCCTTTTACTTTGCTAAAATTAGAAGGCTGTATCTACATCGCCATACAGCCTCCATCAGCCCGGTGTCATGCTCTTTTAGTGAAATCTACAATAGTTCTGAGGTCCTTGTGAAGAACAGAAATAGCCTTTGGCAGTATTTATGCCTCATTTGTGCAGTGATTGTGTTTTTAAAATCTCCAGCAGGTGATATTTTTAATGTATTTTTAGGACTGTACCAATCATTTAATGTTGCTTCTCAATTTTTCTCAGTCCTGCTGGTGTTGATTTTTCATTTGCTTAGTTATGAATACCAAAGCTTGAGCTGTTAATGAAGCTGAGTTGTGACTGTAACAGAATGTGTTTTCCAACCTCTTACTGGATGAGGAATATGTCTGGCTGTGATATCTGTGTATGTGGCTAGCAGGGATGTGACAGTGTAACCATGAAGTGTAAACACCCTCATCAATCACAAAATAATCTTTCTAAGTGTCAGAGTGTTGGAGAAAATGGAGATGTCGGCCAGCGAATAACCAAAAACGTATTCCCTTTGAATCTGTAATTGCTACCTGATTTTATTTGCATTTCATTTCACACAAGACTTGACACATAAATGTAATGAGCAACATGTGAAAAGATAAATACCAAAGGTTATATCTCATGAGATAGCTAGAGGATATATTAATTGGATGTAAACAGGAGTAAATGAGACATCACTCCTAACCATAATACTGTTTATCCCTCAGCTCCTATCAATGTCACAGTGATTATACATCAGATTTCACTTGGTCTTTTATTCATGACGCTTCTTTGCCAGGTATTTAAACCACTGTGATTTTAAACGGTGAGGACCATTGATTGTCAACTTCTATCTCATCAGCACTTTTGATCATACGGTGCTCAATATGAGACAGCGGCAAAGTGATGAAATACCCATAAAAAGGTTACTCAGGGTCATCAGAGAGCTCTTCCTCTGGTTCTGTTGTTTGTCTTGTCTGCAGATGTTGTTTGAGTGTGGGCAGATGTTAAGACCTCCAAGGATCCCTGATGCCTTCAAAGTGTCACATCAAAGCTCAGCTTGTTAATGGGAAAGGATTAAATCCTCATCCAGATGGGTAATGCCACCAAAAAGGAAAGGAAATAGAGTCATAGAGTTTAAAAGTGTACAGAGAGAACTATAAAAAGCTCTGAAAAGGACAGATTTTTGATCAAATTGCATTAAAAGATTGGGTCAACAGGGAAAAAACAAAAAAGTAATTCAACAAGTCGCCCTTTCTACCTTGTATCCTCACTCCTTCCCATATTCCACATTGCTGATATAAATCACAGTGAAGTATTTCAATGTTTGATAAGTTCATCAATTATGCGCGGGCATTATCTTGGCCTTTTCAGGCATGCAAAATCAATGCTTATGGCAGAGCACCCTGCCTCAGATGTGTTGCTTGTATGCAAGGAGACACTTGGGAAAGAGCCAGGGGAGGAAGATGAAAGTAAGAGGTATCGCTAACATCCACCCCAGACAGTTGTTCATGAATATCAAAGACCAGCTGTGAATGGAGGCAGGTTCTCATCATTTTTTAGTCATTATCTTCAAGCACTGGAACACATTGCAATTAAATGGTTTCATACCCTCTAAAGTTTGTGACTATCATTCGCTTACTGTCGTAAAGTTTAATTTAACAATATTAATTCATAGAGAGAGCTTCTAGTGAGTGTGAGCCAAGGAGTATTTTCTTTTTCTTAGTTTTTAAGCTTCAGACATAATGGAAATCCTGTTTTTGGCATTTAGGTAAAGGCATGGAAGTCTTGCAGATTTTTCCCAGCTGCATCTACTTTTGAGGAATGCTCAGGAGCAAAAATCAATGCTGAAGAAGTCTCTCTCTCCGGCACCTCTGCCGCAGCTCCATCCCTCTTTGCCTTTACTCTTGCTGAGCATCGCCTTGGCAACGCATGAGGAAACAAATGGTGCTCTTCAAGACTCAGACATTAGGGTCAACACTAATCTGGGGGGGGTGTGATAAACAGTCTGAACTGGAGCCAAAATCACTTCAAATAGAGCAGCACAAGACATGGTAGCCTGCTTGTTTAGAGAGATACAGACTCATTTAAATTAAGAGAGGGATGATTCATACGGGACTTTAAAGATCTGACAGGTTTTATTTGGTAATGAAAAACATAATAAAACACAAGACTTAAAAGTAAGCTGTATATTTAAAGATAAAATGACGCAGTTTACCTATTTAAAGGATCTTTCATTGCACTCTGTCTGTACAGATGGATTGTGAAGTGTTATTTGAAGTATAGCAAATAGTGTTCTTTTATGAAAGATTCTCATTTGACAAGAAAGAAATCAAGATATTGTGTTAATAATATACATATAATAATACTGGGATTTGGTTTTAGCTGATAAAATTAAAAAAAATAATTGAATGCAGTTTGATTTTTGGACAGTTTTGTTGTAAAAGTCCCTCAGCTTTGTTCATTTGACTTCAGTTCAGTCGCCAGATTACGAGACACATATCCAAAATAGAAAAATGAATAAGTCAGAAAGCAATAATTATCAAGTTTCTTACCATAATAAAGTTGTCATTATAACCCGTGTAGTGAAAATTAGATATTGCCACAGTTCTGTTCAGTAGACCTCATACCTCTTACATACTCTTGCTATCTTTTGTTACTTTGGCTCTGATCATGCTTAATTGTAATTCAGTTAATATTCAACCAACATTATCCTTCTGGCTGTTAATAAAAAAAGTACAAACAATGATTGTTCTAATGATCTTAATTCTAGATTTAAGCACTTTTTCTTACACTTTTATGAAAAATACCACCCAAAAAATGTAATAGAGTTTTTCATTGAAAGATGAATTTGTCATCACAGCAATTAAACTGTGTTTAAACATTTATGTAATTTTGTTTTGCACTGTTTTCTTCTCTTTGTGTTTAGAAGGCTCCCAAAAGAAGGAAAGTTTTGTAAGCTGTACTCAAAGAAAAGTCTATAAGAAATAGGACCAAATGTACCACAGAAATTTAAAGGAATTTTCTGTTGTAATTTTTTTTTTTATACTATAGTTTTACCTGTATTTTTTTTTCCATTTAACCAAATGTGGTTTTCTTCTGGTGGATAGGTTTTGAGGCAAGACAGTAAAAGTAAGACATTTTCTGACTATGTTTTACAAATGTGAAGCATAAATCGGGCATTCTTTTGCCTCTGGTTCGGTGAATCTTGGTCATAGCGAGATTAAGCTTCCAGCTGTGGAATCTGTGAGATGTGAGCTTTCAGTAGAGGAGACGTTTGTCTATGTTCATGTTGTTGGGCGGACACGGGGAGCCATGATTTGTGTTTACATATTTTTTGGACTTTTTGTACCTGGTCTTTTAATTGTTTGTTGTCTTAGCTGTGTTTTGTGATCATAGATATGGTTTTATTGAGCTGTTAGCTGAGATTCTGGACTTTCTGTGGATACCACAGTTACATTTACAGACCTGACATTACACCTGTAAAACCGGATGTTAACCCTTTAACTCCTGGTATAGGAGGGTGCAGGCGCATGAGGTTAAGTTAAACAGTCAAGCTAACAATGCAAATTTAGAGAATTTATAGGCAAGAAATCTGAATAATGAAGCACGAAAGGTGCATGGATGGAAGTTATTGTGCATGTTGTGAATATTTCTCTCTCCTCACCATCTAGAAGCTGTGAGATTCTAATCCTGCTTTCTGTCTGTTCACCTGATGCTGATATTCATCACATATTGTTCCTTCTGTGTTTAGAAGGAAGCAGCTTCACAGCTTTAAATTCATCCTGCTGATTTTTTACCTTTTAGTTAGTAAATCCTGAACATTTCATCTTTTCTTGTCATAAATATTTGTTTTTATTCATTAAGAAATGTTTGAACTGTTGCTGTTTAAAGAGAAAACTGCTGCTGAATCTGTTTATGTGTTTAGTGCAGGGGTCTGCAGCCTTTCCAGTCCGAACTGTCTTATCCACAACTATCATCTATGAGCCATTTTTTTCCTAAGCCCAGGTGAATAAAACTCATGTAGAGCTGCAAATGTTGCGAGACTTTTTGAATAAAGAAAAATTTTGAGAAATATCTATTATCTGCTGCATCCTCTGGGCTCATTGCAAATGAACTAAGGCAAGGTGGAAAACTCCTGTCCTCTGATGATGAAAAATCTGAAATCCCTCTTTGAAAATCATGGATGCAGCATCCTGCGGGCTAAAGAGAAGGGGGCCAAGCCTCTTGCCATAGTTGAAAAACCTGCTTCTGTGATTACCTGAGGGTGCATTGGTGCACATTGTATAGATAACACAGCTGCAAAGTCTCCAATGATAATGACAAATATAAACTGGGTATTATTGCATGCTTCATGTGCCTGTTTCATAACTGTGTTTAGATGCAGAGTTCATTATTTATTAGAGTTGTGTAGGTACTTTGTTTTAATGTACACTAATCCAAATCTGGCAACCCAATGGCTGGCACAGCTTTTGGTCTCTGTGGGACTCTTTACCTGCATCCAACTAAAGCCCATTGAAATACGATTTTCAACACTAAGAAAACTGCAGACAGACAATAGAGTTTAGAGGTTTTTCAGCATCAAAATCTTATTGTCTTCATATTCTTTAGTTTCTTCTGCTGCTCCCTGTCCATGATTGGGAAACGATTGTTCAGGGTTAAAGTTGTGCTTATAAATTTTAATTAACATAGTAAAAAATTTAACAGCTTTACAGTACATCAAACATGACAGTATTAGAGTATTTTGTGCCTGTTATATAGTACATGACTGTAATCATGACCTAATCAAGAATAATAATTAAATTTGACTGTGATTTTATATATTTAAATAATTTAGAAGCAGAAAATAAGGCGCTAAGTCATCCAAAGAAGATTTCTCTTTTTGTCATTTTTTCCCTTTTGTGTCATCCTTTCATCAGATCCCATAATTTTATGAGGCCATTTTCTGTTACAGGCTCTCGCTGTTTTGATTATAGTTGGGAAAGGTCACAATAATGAAGATAATATTCACATTATGTCTTAACAATTACTGCACTGCTGGGCTTCTGAATGGTTTTTGCCTTTAGGCTGCTTGTTAGGTGTTTTTTCTTAAATATTCATTAGAATAATAGTCAAAATGTATCTAACTTCCAATTATTTTTTGTCTCAGCCGAGAGAAAGAGTTTGAAAATTAACCAACTTTTATATATGAATCTGTAGTTTTTAGTTTTGTTTTTAAATAAATGAAGGTCTCCCAGTGTAATCTGTCACCTGGACAAATCTGTGATGGCAAGTGAGGTTTTGTGGCTCTGTCCCTGTGAAGGAGGTTGATTATAAAAGGAGTCAGGAAGGCAGTCACAAAGCTTATCATCAGGTGGAGCTGCTAATAATGTATTAAAACAAATGTGTATAAAAGTATATAAGACGGCAGCTTTGTAAATCCACGCTGTCTGCAGCTTTGATGCAAGGCAGTTTATATTTAAAAGTCAGGGTCTGTCTCAGTGTCCCTGAGAGAAATTATTCATATTTTTGCTAAATCCAGCAAAGTTCTCTCATTTCCCTGTCTTTATAAAGCAGGTTCATTTTTATTCAGCATTTATAATGCAAATGTACGCAAGAAAAGCATTAAGATGAGCGAGCTCCCATTACCTTATAATGCAGCTCTGCAGGTTGTAACATGTCAGAATTAAGGACTAGGATGATCGGCACGCATCCTCGTTTTTCCTGTCCATTATCTGGCACTGCTAAAGAGCCAAAAACCACAGGTGCTAATGGCTATCCCTCTCAAACACTTCCCATGCCAACTTCTAACATGCTGCCGTGACAGTTTGGGTCCAACTGTTCATGCACATGCACAATCCATTTGTCTCCGACTCTTCGGGTGCTATTGAAAAGCTTTTGTGAAGCCTCATGCGCCTATAAAAATCTTTTTCTGCAACTGAGCATGAGAGGCAGAGAGACAGTGAGTGATGTAGAAATGGGATATATTAATAAAGGTGGGTGTAAAATGAATGGCTGAGTAAAACCTGCATGAAGAAAGCGCTGTGGCTACAAATCCATGCATTAATTAACACAAATGAATGTCATGCGTATGACTGGATGGCAGGCTGTGTTTTAATCTCAGCTCCAGAAGGAAGTGTTTTGTGTTTATTTGAGGAATTATGAGATTATACTTTTTGCGTTTTTCCTCTCTGAGCGTATCCTTGACATGTGCATTTTTTTTCTTGAAGACTTTGTGTTTCTAAATGCTGCTAATGATGATGAATAAGTAACGACAGCAGCCTGGGCCACAGGATGAGTTGTTATTCAGATAGAGTGTGTGCGTGTTCATCTGAAGACTTATAAATGTGTTAAGTTTGACATCTTGACGGCCCTCAGCAAACTGTTCGCATTGATTGATGTGCCAGAACACTCATTCTGGGTTGTGCTGTTCAATAAAATGCAGTGGCTGCAGCTGAAAGACTCAACATTTATGAGCCTCTTAATTAAAAAAACAGAGTGGCTCAAGACCTTGTTAGTCTCTGGAAAATAACCATTGTTATGCTACACCTGATGTGTAAGCAATTCCCGCGGTGTTTATATTTTGCCATGCTGCTGAAGAGATAATGGATGATTTATTAGCACTTTTTATTCCAGCCATTGGTCGAGGACAGGGGCACATTCACTAGACAAAATCCCCTCATCTCACATGCTGTCTGTGATACAGAGAGGACATTAATGTTCTGTCTTTTGAGCCTTTGTAGTAAATTACTTGAAGCAGGTGATGTGGCAAAAATACTTAGAGGTAAATGGAGCTCCAAACACCAACTTCATGTATAACAAAACAGGTCTCATTACAAAAAGTGTCATCTTAAACAGATCTGTAAGGTTTCTGGGCTAATGTGGAATCCTAAAGACTATACATAGTAGCGTCCTTGTAGAGGTTTACAAACAAGGGACATCATTTACGTTACTTCTGATATCATTCTTGAAGATACCATACAGGAAACATCTGGCTTAAATTGAATTGACAAAGATCATGTCATTGTGGTACTCTGAAAGTCATTGTGTTATCCATATGATAACTATGGAAACAGACCGTTATGTCTAAAATTGCTTAGTAGATCTAAATATGATTATACTACCTACATGATACTAATAATTAGACACTCCACCTTCCAAAGCAGATTGTTATGTGCACAACTGTTTGTAAATAAAGAAAAAGCGTCCTAAGTTTTTTAGGCAACAAGACAATAAAAAACAAAAAATCAACTGGTCTTTCCTAGGTCTTAAATTTAGGTAAACAACGTGTGACATATTATACTGTTATTACCTTTAAAAAAAATGGAAAATCAGTGTATGAAAAACAAAGTCATCTCATGATTCAGTATCATGCAAAACCAAGTTTAGCAGTAATAACTGAAGCATTATCTTAAATCAGTACCCCTCCACCACCGTGCTTGACAGCTAAGATGAGATGTTGTGAAATGCTATATTTATTTATAATTTTGCTGGACATATTTCTAACAATGATAAACAAATATCTTCACTTCGGTCTTGTCTCTCCAAAGGATACCATATCATAAGTCGTGGGTTTTTTTTTAGCTCTGACTTTGCAAACTTAAGCTGTGGTGCCATGTTCTTTTATGAGAGCAAAAGCTTCCTTTTGGCAGCTTTTCCAAGCAAATCAGCTCAGTTTTTTCTAATTGTACTGTCATGAACTTTAACATGCTAACCAAAACTTGTAGAGTCTGATGTGTAATCTTGATATTTTTTATATGCTCTCAAAATTACAATCTGACCTTGGGGTGAACTTGCTGAGACATCCACTTTTGTACAGGTTGGAAACTGTTTTGAATCTTCACTTATGAGTAATCTTTCTCACTTTATAATGATAGACTCCAAATTACTTTAAAATGGCCTCATAATCCTTCCCTGATTGATGGGCAGCAACAATTTCTTCTCTAAGATAATTGATGCTGATGGCATTGTGTCAATGCACACTTAAACGCTACAGACCAGCAAACGTGACTCTAGGAAGCACCAAAATAATCTTGATTGTAGTGGAGGTCTGATTGTTTCACACATTTAATGTCTACTTTCCATGCTTATTTCTTAACAACTACCTAAAAAAAACTTTCATTAGCAAGAGCCAATTTCCTGCAAAAATGGCACACGAACAGTCCCTTGGGCTGCACTTCAAAACTTTATTAAAGTACTGCAAAACACAGTTTAATTTGTTTTGTTTTTTTAATGGACTGTTCACACTCTGTGCACTCCAACCTTGAGGTTATGGATGGAAAGAAACTGCCTACAGCAAGAAGTGTGCTTTACTGGTAGCGACGCTCATCTAAGGAGTGTGGAAGAAATTGTAATTGAGTAACTTCCGTGTGCACACTGAAAATTGGAGCAAATACTTAGACTAAATACTTAAGAGAAGAATTCTTGAATTTAATGTCTAAACACCAGTATAAGACCATGAAAGATATAAACATGTCCTTAAGAATTTAATGTACCCACTACAATCCCTGGGTACATCTCTCTTCTGCTGAGAGATTAGAGTTTTGGGTAAAAATCCTCTTCATAACCATGAATGGCCACTTAGCGGTCCGAAGGGCATGGTAATGATGGCTAAAGGAAAATCTGTTTTTGAGTAGCTAGAAGTACAGCTGATGATTAATGGTGTAATGGATGTTTAAAAACCTGTGAGAAATTCCACCTTTAATGGCACCCCACTGAAAAGTCTAATTCCCTGTGTTAACTGTGAGCAGCTGTCAGAAATGTAAACTGACAGTAACAACTGTGTTCACAGATTTTTGTGCTTCATATATATTTCCCTAACCAGGGCATTATTTTGGGAAACAACCAACAAAAACCCAGATGTGAAAGTCCATTTTCCACTGAGAGAAATGAATCAAAGCGCAACATACTCTGTCTCTTGTGTTTACTGTCCTCTTTGACTGACTGCATTCATATTTACTGGGATGTCATGAAAGAACCACTGAGTTGAATAAACTCCATATGGAAATGTGGTTATTGCAACAGATGTGTCATCTAAAAGTAGCAGTAAAACAATAACAGAAATCGTGCCCTACTTTCATACTGACATGCTACCCGCTGTCCAACAGTGAAGCGTCGCTGGTAGATGTTTTTCTATCAGGAGTCTTTGTTGAAAGTTTAAATGTTAGGTTGGACAGTTCTGATCATATTATCTTATTTGATATTTAATGTTGTCTGGGACTAAAAGCTTGTTATTGTGTCAATTCATTGTGGTGCTGTTATATATTATAAGTCATATCATAAGCAAATAAGCAGTCAACACCATGATATAGCTTTTCCAACTTACTAATGTACCCGTACCTCTGAGAGTCTCAGAAAGAACCAGGCTTTAAAAAATGCACCCTCTATAAATTTAAAGTTTTAACATATCAGTACATAATAATAAAATCATCTAGTCCTTACCATGTCTTTAATTTGAGTAAAAACAAACATAGAGCCACTTCTCTAGAGCTAGCTTCTGCAACTGAAGATCGGACCGCCATGGTCCCTGCCTTTGGCCACCACCCAACTCACACTGCACCCAAACACAAGCGGCCAAAATTAGTTTCCTCTACAGGGTTTCAGGGCTCACCTGAAAAGCCCTGTCATCCAGGAGGGGGCTCAGAGTCGCTGAGCCCCCTCCTGGATGACAGAGCCGCTGCTCCTCTGCATTAAGAGGAGCCAGAGGAAG
>CM047990.1:8710470-8727246 GCA_026261665.1 Melanotaenia duboulayi | reverse complement strand
TCAGCTTCCTCGGCATGAAAGAAATAAATAAACAATGAATGGTCCACTCTCCTCGCTCGCCTCATCCCATCTCATGCATGGCTGCCAGTAATGGTCTACTGGGTGTCAGCTTTTATTGGCACGGCACAAAGCAAGTGCCAAGGGTTCGGAGGCTCGACTCCCCGCTGCAGACTGCTGGATAAAAGCAAGCAAAATGCCTCAGCCGAGCTCACAGACATAGTCATGTTGGGCTGGAACGAGGAAGTGCAGTGGAGAGGGGAGGGACTCAGGGCGCAGCTCCATGGGGCCGCCGCGGCGCTGCGACCTTCTGCACATGGAGCCGGGGAGAGTTGGAAGAACTTCATACTGCAAACTCAAGGAATAGCAGGTAAAGTGACTTCCACAGCGCTTCTCAGTTTGACACAACTTTCACAGGTTGTAGGTTAAAAAAAAAATAGAGTCAGCTATTTTATTTTTTATTTTTTCTATGAAGATGTTATTTTCTTTAGGAAACATTTGCGCCTGATTGGAGGAGTCTCCAAACAGTTTCGGTGCAGGTGCGCCGCATCATCAGATCCCGTTTTAGAGCGGGTCGTTTGTCGCTGTTAGAAAACATAACGGATTAACGCACTTTTTTAAAAAAAAAGTTTAAAATCGAATAAGGAAAATCGGTTAAATTTTCCGCGTTGTTTGCTTCTACAGCCAGTAATTTAAAGGAAGTAAGTGGAAATGTTCCCCATTTTCCATGTGCCTCTCTTTTCTTTGGGGAACATGTGAACAAATTATGTAGTCTTTTAATAATTTAGATTGATATAAAAATAAAAATCCGATGTTAGAGGACAGCTGTTTGTCATTTTCTTAAAATTTTAACGCCTTTAACCGTTTTACGCTCCTGCTGAAGCACCTGTTGCAACAGATGCGCGCACCTTGTAAACTTTAAATCGTCCCACTGAGTCTGAAGCTCGTTTGAAAAATATTTTAAGAAGAAAACAAATCTTTAGATTGAGAATGAAATGTGTTTGGGACCAAAACCCAAACCCTATGTGAAATAATCTTAGCGCTACGCAAACAGGAAATCCTTACGTACCGAACTGCGCTGCAATCTAAATACACTTCACACAAATTATTACAAAAATAAATCTGATAATTTTCATACCTCAAGCTTTGTGTTCACCTGTTTGAAATCGAACCACAGTTTCAGTTTGTTTCACGTCTGTGGGAAGGGAGGAAAATAGAAATGTAGGCAGGACTGATGAAAACTTTTTTGCACTTCTGCTACTGAGATGGAAAGTTGTTTATCAACGCCCAGACGAGAAAAAGCGGAATGATTCAGCGTCAAATTGTTGAAGAAATTAAATATTTCCCCCTTAACATTATTTACAAAACCCAGCGTCCCTAGTTGTTAAAATAAATTGATGTAATTACTTTCTAGCATTTGTTCTAATTTGAATAATTTCCTTCCGCCATCTTCAAAGTTAAGTCCTAAATACGACACAGCGTCTTCATTTTATGTAAACTGTAGGGCAAAGTGCGCTCTTAAAAATCGAATTTAAAGTAATTTTTTGAAAGTTTATAATAACCAAGAGAGGCAAATTGCATTTGGAGTTAATGTAATTTTCAAATCAAATCAGAATTAACAAATTTAACCAAATCCAACATGTCAAAACGTAGAAAAATTAAGTCAGATTTTTGTCAGAACTTGTAAATGAGCCGTAGTACCTGCACAAATAGGACTCTTTTTTCATATCTCAGTAGACTAGAGAAGTGCTGAAAGTGCTGCAGATCTGTCTGCAGATACATCATCTTGTCAGTAGAAACAGAAGTGTGTGTCTGTGTGTGTGTGTGTGTGTGTGTGTGTGTGTGTGTGTGTGTGTGTGTGTGTGGAGGGGGGAGGAAGGGGGTTGGGGTAAAAGGAAGACAGACAGTTATTAAAATGATTGTACAGTCTGAATAGCAGAGTAGTGAAGTGTGTCAGATGCAAATGAAGGAAACTTCTCCTCAGCGCACCTTTACTCTCCCCTCAGCCACCCTTTCCCCCTCCTCCCCTCCATAGGCTCCCAGAAACACATCTGCTAACACTATCTACCCACTTCCACCCATACATTTCATGAATTACTGATGAGAATCATGTGCATATGAACAAAGGTGACCATGCACACATGGCACTGTAGCATAATCTCATCTCCTAACGAGTTATAAGAAAGCGCCCACAGCTTCATTACTTCTCATCCGGGGGAGTTAAAGTTATTAATTTAGATATTTTCATTAATTGTCACTGCATTTATTCGGAAGCTGCCTAAACTGGAAACTTTGGCCACATTGTGTAAGTTCAACTGGTTAAAAGGAGTTATTTGTGTCACTAAAGTCAGTA
Organism: Melanotaenia duboulayi; assembly: GCA_026261665.1. Taxonomy (NCBI): domain Eukaryota; kingdom Metazoa; phylum Chordata; class Actinopteri; order Atheriniformes; family Melanotaeniidae; genus Melanotaenia; species Melanotaenia duboulayi. The sequence goes on along the minus strand of CM047990.1, from coordinate 8,724,896 downwards.
TTTTTATGTGATAAAGCAACTTTTTTGTTTAAGGCTTTAAAGGATTTTACTGGTGATAAAAAAATATAGTTATTTTGACATATAATGATGCCAGGCCTTGAAATTTAAAGGTAAGGTGTAATAAAGTTTATTTCCTATCTTCCCATTTAATTTTATTTAACACCAGTGTCTAAGCTTTCTCCTGGCTATCCAGAGTTGCTGGCGTGGTCTTCAGTATCTGTTAACGGTTTCGTTGTTTCTCATCTCCACCCTGCTCCCTGGTGTAGCTTTGCACCTCGCTATGAGCAGACGCCTCTAAACCCTCCCCCCACCACCATCCACTGAACATGCAAACACACAGGAGGAGGACCAAAAAGTATTGTCAACCCACAAGCCTCTTCCTGCATCACCCCATTTGAAGAACTCCGACCGAAAGTGTTCCAGTCCCCCCTGCACTGTCACAAGTCTTCTTTTTGACTTCCACTTTACTGCCTGAAAATTCCACCTGCCCCCACTTTGTTTACTCATGCACATCAACACTCACACACCAACACACACTCACATAATTTCAGTTTAATGTGGGTAAATGAACTTAGATGTATTGATGGCATAGTATCTGATTTCGTAAGTAAGTGTATCAGAAAGTATGATGGGAAAATTGCAGTCTGATAGATCACGTACAATACGTGATTGTATTTCAGATTAAACATTTAAAAGTTGAGACAAAAAAAGTGTGAAGAACAAGACAGAAATGTTTGTGGCATGTAGAAAAAGTCAGTTTGGAAATAGTAACACTTTGTGCTTGAACAGAATAGCTACTTCCTGAATATTCTTTGTGCACCTTACTTTCCACATGCCTACGCAAGTGGGTTGTGGCTGAATGTAGGAACTCTTTCTTTTTTTGTATTTTTATCAAACCCCCTCCTTCCAAAGCACCTCCAGCGACATATCCGTGTTTCCCCTCGCACCATCTGCTCAGAAAAAAAAGGGCACCTGAGAATATACCTCCCTCTGCCCCCGACCACCAAACTCGGAGCTCAGTAAAGTAACACGCAACACCCTAGTGTGGTCCTGAACAAATCATCTGCACCACTGACCTTTGCCCCCCACCACCTCCTCTCTCCGTCCCGCTTCCTCCTTCCCTGGCATCCTGGGCGTCTGTGGCCTGTCGAGCTCCTGACTTGACTCCGCAGAATGTTTCTCTGTTGCGACAGAGCGGGCTGGTTGCTTCCAACTATTTGTTCCAAATGTGTGGAGCTATCTGTCAGTAAAACAGGAAGGCCTAGGTTCCCCTTTTCCCTTGGGCTTGTTTCGCTATTTTCGGGAGCTTCACTTCTCCCTGTGTGGCTGCTTGGCCTGGGCAGCGGCCCCACCATGGGCTTCTTGAAGTGGCAGAGCTGGGGCTGAGGCTGTCGGGCCCATCTGCTGCAGGCTTGAGGGCCATCCATTATTAATGGGGCCACGAGCATTGGTGACTCCTCAGATATTCAGCCCTGGCCAGAGGATTGCTTCTGGACTGCACTGCTTCTTCTTATGAAAATAAATAAATAAATAAATGAAGAGAACTTCTCTGTCCTGCTTTTTTGCCTCTTTTCTTTTCAATCACCTTCCTGTTTCACTTGCCCCCCTCTGACGTCTGGCCTTCTCAAAACTATCTCTGCCTCCATATCTTGCTGCCTATCTCTCCTCTTCCACTGCCTCTCTTTGTTTCTGATTGTGGCTGTGCTCAGGCCGCGGGCTCAGCGATGCATGCTCAGTAAATTAGAGAGAACACGAACGTCGATCAGCTGGGCGCGGCAAACACCCGCATCCTCGCTGACCCCAGGGCCAGTTAATTTTCTGCTTAATTTTGCGGCAGTCAGTTTGCATTTTTGGATGATTACGTGGCAGGAAATTAACAATAAATAACAAATGTGGTCTGAAAGCCCATTCCCACCAAGTCCGCTCTACTAGCGGGGCCCATCAGCAGGAGCCAGGCCTCTCTCCTAGCTCAGTCTCTGTCAGACCTGTAATGAAAATGTCTGTAATTCTTTGTAATGTAATGTGGGGGACAGCGGTGTGACTGCGGCTGCGACAAGAGTTATCTCACGGAGGTGATGGAGTCACGCCGAGAAGTACACCCTTTACGCCACTCAAGCTTTTTATAATGTTGTTTCCTCAGCCTGCACTTGATTAAACTTATACGGATCTACATCTCCATCTCTCTCCTTTTAGAGTACTTGCACCGCATGGAGACAGAGGAGGCCCAGGAAATGGCCCAGATGCCAGGTAAAAGCTTACCTACTGCATGATTGAGCTGTAGAGTGCACAAAGTAGATACAATAGGCCCACACACAGACTCTCAGACCCTGCAGAGGTAATTTTGTTTCTCCTGAACGAGTTGTGTCAAGAGGTTGCATAGTGAGTGACAAGTGTTTGCTGGTGTGTTTCTCTCAAAGGCAGGGACAGCCCCACTACCAATGAAACATCTGAGGAGGTAGAGGAGCCCATGGCCGTCCCCGAGGACCTGTCAGCCAGCTCCGCCCACCAGCAGAACAACCGGGGGGACAAAGGTACGAGACAGCGCCTCACTAAACGCACCCAGAACAAGTCAAATCTTCACCCATGCTTGTGTAAATTCAAAACAAATTGATGGAAGTGTGTGATAGCTACATTAACTTGAACGTACCCCAAGAAGCAGCAATCAGAAGGAGCCAAAAACCACTGTAGTGCCCTTCCCATCAGTGATGTATTAATTCTCAAAGCATCCAAGTCAAATTCAAATGATTACATGATCAGGATCAAAAGCATAAAATATATATATTTTTTAAAGATTTTTATAACTTAATCCCTTGCACATCCAGTGGGAGATATTTGCTGTTCTAAATCCCTTGGAAAAATTAACTGAAAGCTGCAAAGAGAGACATTTAGGTCATTGGCAGGAAAGGTGAAAAAGTGCTTTTGATCCATGGCATGTCATTAATAAACCGAATCTTAAGGAATAGCTAATGTGGCCTTGATTTGAGTTTGTGAACAGCAAGCCAGGGAATATGATGGTGAAAAGAAGGATGAAGAAAACTAGGGGGACTCACATTAGTGGCATATTTCTATCTCAAACGGTGGCGTGTGAAAGAACAGGAAGGGCTCATTCGTCATTAAGACTTTTTTTTTTTTTACATGACAGGCAATGAAAACTAACAGAATTTGTCTTGCAGTTTTTCTAAATCATTGATGGAAATGTTCAGCTTGAGATGCAAAAATATCATAAAAAAATACTAAATAAAAAAAAACAAAACTCAAAAGGCTTCATTTTTGACCACCCTATCAGAGTAGATAGCAGCAAAGATTAGCAGTGCACAGTCAAAAATAAGATGCGAGAGGAAACTGAAATAGGATGTGTAAGAGTTTCCTAAGAAGAACTTGCCATCAGACAGTTTCAACACTCCCAGAGATAAAGAGTTCAGGAACAGGGCCTAGCTCAGAGATCAGCACATCATCACACCGCATAGGTCACACACCTGCATGCATGCACACATATGCTTACTCACAGAGGTTCTTTTTTTTACTTTACTGATAATGTTAGGAGGTGTAGCACCTTGTGTTGCTGAAAAAACAAGAAAAACAGTCAGAAATTGAAATGTTTGATTTTCATTGGCCGCAGCTGGTATTATTTATGAGTTTCTGTTAATCCCTTCGAGTGTGTGTGCCTGTACAGGGACAGAGAGAAAGAAGGGAAGTGCAAGTATCTGGTAAATCTATGCATCGCTGCTTTTGTGATAAAAGCCAGAAAGAGTTATAATTAACACCCAGGATCATGTGCTGCTCAGTTCTCTTTAGTGAAAAAAGGACAAATAACAGGGGGACTATATGTGGGACATGGGACCTCAAAGTATCGAAAGCTCAAAACCTCAAAACCCAGGTTGTTTCCTGTTGTATATAAGTTTTCAGAGCCTGGAATTGTTGGTGTACATTTACAATGCGATAGTCAAAACAGAGTAAATGTCACGGTGAAACCTTTTCCTTTTTTTCCGAATCATCTTACTGAATTTTAACAGGTGAAATTAAAACAACTTAATTACACCGTGTAGCTCAAGGATAAAATAAGCATTGGGACAAGCTTGGTTAAAATCACATGGCTGTAAGATGTTCTTCCCAGTAAAATGATTTCTCTTTCACTTTCAGTGATTCCGATAGTCTTAGCTATTTCAGAGATATGAGACTGAGAAGGAGACTGAGCTGTCTAGTTCCCGAAAACATGCCTGCAGGTTTTTTTCTGTGAGGGGAAAAGTAGGCTGTATTTAGTGTTCCTGCAAGTTGTATTGAATGTGTTGCTAGTGTGGTTTGACACATGCGGTTCCACTACTTTGCACACAAAGTTATTTTCAGGCTGTGAATGCAGCAAAAGGCAGTAACAGGAACTTCCATCAGGCTCTCCGAGCCTCCACACAGCACAACTAACACATCTGCAATGTGGCTCCTTGTTGGTCTACATCAGCACACATAGCTTGTCTAATGCCCAAACTATCAAATTGTTGGTCTATTCTTTAGTAATTCTTTTTTATTTCTTTATTCTTTATAAAAGCATGAATTAACCCTTTGTAATCTGAAACTTAGCTGTATATCAGGTTATGACCATTTTATTGAGGCCTCTTTTGTTTGTCTATGTGTTCCCAAAATTAACAAACCAGGATGTGCGATCATGACACATATGATATAAAGTAAAAGCCTTCTTCCTATTCCCAGTATAGTCACAACTTCCCCATATCCATGAGACCTGGGTGGCAACCCAGTGTTCATGGTTCCCTTCTGTCTACTCCAGTCTGCTGATAACCTGAAAGCCTCGTCTCTGTATTTAGTGGCCACAGATTTAGTTGTTTTGTTTCTTATTTTTTCTTTTTACTGCATTATTTCTCTCATTCACATTCCTTTGTCAGGCAAATCACATTCCTATTGTGTTATACCTGGATCAGATCTGGATTTCTATGTGCAGAGAAATTTGTTAGCTGTAGATAAACAATTTTTTTTTCATTTTCATCTTTTAGCTGTCCTTTCATATTAAAAACTTTCTTTATCCCTGAACTGTATCATAGTCACAGGTTTTGTGGCTAAAACCATGAATTATATTAGATGGGTTAAACCAGTCCAGCCATTTACTAAGTTTTGCTTTCGTGCTCTATGATATGCAAATGAAACTAAATGGATCACTTAAAAAATCCCTCCAGCTTCATTTGCACCAACACTTACGTCATCATTGAAGTGCTTATGCTTGACTAGAGCTTGGTGGTTTATATGAAAGCTTCTTGTTTTGTAACGCATGCAATGTACAGTCTCTAGAAATAATGTTGGCCTGTGTAAGTTGTAGGCTAACTCCCTCTGCTTAACATTTGCAAACAGTGGCACTTAGATGAAAACACTTGACTGTGCTATAAAATTTCACGAAGCATCAGTGATCCACAGACAGGGGCAGCTGCATTTGCACTGAAAAATTAGTGAAGTAAACAAAACTATTGATAGGACATAGATTAAGGATCATATTTTATTAACCAAATTTTATTAAAAACGGTATTCTCATATCAAATTACTGTAACACCATTTTTTTAGGGTTTGCATAAACTGGTCACCAGGTAAGAAGTTGAAATTGTTAGCTGTGCTGGATAACTGAAATGGTCTAGTTTAATTAGCGAAGGCATAACATTTGGTAACACTAATGGATTAATGGATACAGTAGAAACATACAGTCTTAAATTGGCAGAAGTAAAAAACAAACTCCTGAGTGAAGCTATGGCTAGCTTCGGGGTAAACTCCCTTCACTTTACCCAGCAGTGATGAAGCAGATACGGGACTCTGTTGGAACTAAAAGAGCTATTTGGTGTTTATTGCTAAAGCTTCTAGCAAAACATTCACCGCTAAACAGGCAGTTTCTCACAATGATTTTCCTGCTCCGATGTCTCCCCGGCCCCCAGACTGAAACTTGCACAGTGTGTCAGACCAGCTGATGTGCTGTATGTCTCTCTCCCCCGACTTTAAGGGGCCATGCTGTTCTTTTAACACAGCTCTGTAAACAGCACCATGTCTCTATGCAGTGACAAATAACTCTTATAAAAATATGTTTATTTTTTTAAATCAATGTAATGTAGTGGGCCAGATTTTATTAGCACCGGGCCATCATTGGGCCGCGGGCCGCCAGTTGCCAACCACTTTTGAACCTTATTTAGATAAAATGCCAAAATAAATAGTGGTGTTGAGAATAATTGTATCTGAAGTCATATGTTTTCATGGTGGTGAAATCAAGTCGTAAGTAAAACTAAAATTATTATACCAGAAATTTTTTGTCATGTAGTCGAATCAGCATTCATATACACCATTTGATGGGTGGGTTTTCTTCAGGATTTTTATTGTTGAGTAAGAATAATCAGTACCTAGTATATGAGTTGCATATTTTGCATGACCTTTTGCCTTCTATGGGATATGTATATTTAGAGTTACGTTCCCTTAGTTTAAAAAAAACTGTTACATGTTTCAGTTACATACTGTTTTACAATTCCTTTCCCGTGCTTCCCTTTCTGTCACTTCTCCATAATTCTTGGTATTTCAGTTAGACAGGCCCTTTTTCTGAAGCTTCCCCTTTTCCATAGATTCCTATATTTCATGATTTCCACTTCTTCCTCTTCAGTTGTACAAACAGAGGTAAAGGCATGGGGAAATAAGGTTGCCACTGAGACATGCAAACCACAGCTTAGTTGCTGTGAGACTTGCAGGATCTGTCAGTTCTTATAAATGCTTCTAGATTTTTTTCTGGAGGTTAAAGTAGGAGTTGTCAGTTAATAGCACAGGGTGCCTCTCCTATGAGCACAGAACACCAGGGATTACTTTTTATTTTTCAGCTGTTCCAATAAATCATAGTAGGGTTTTAGTAGTCATGTAGCATTTTCTCTCTAAGCTTTAAATCTTTGAAATATAAAAAAATTAAATTTGGGCTTGTGTAAATGAAGAAGATTGTTAAACACTGGAGTCCGTGTGTTTTTGTTTGCTCATCGCACTCTGTTGCTCTGATAGATACCGCACTCGTCCCTAGTTTCACACTGCTTCCTGTCTCTCTGTTTCCTGTTTATCTTGCTGTCATATTCTTTCACCAAAGTGTGATGGTGTGAGATGATCGGCATATTTCTTCATCTGATCGTTGACATCCTTAAACAGCAGACATACTGTCTACCTTTATATCCTTATGAAATATCTTGTCTTAAAACTGAACAACAGTCAGGATTAAAGTTCCAGTGTATAGGCAATGGGTTGATCTTGGCTGATGTTTGAGTTTTAGCTAAATTAATGAAAATGCCTGAAATTGGAATGGATTATTTATTTATTTATTTATTGGTTTTGGATCCAGTGTTCGAAAACACATTAAAATGTTGTAAGAGAACATTTGCCATCACAATGCTGTCGCTGCCCCAGTTATGTCATATTGCATTGTTATAGCATACAGGGTCTATTCCAGCCAAAGACATGGGGAATGAACTGAACTACAGTGATAATCGTTACATTCTTATATCCAGATAAAACAATGAATAAATGACTAAATTTAACTTTTAGAGATGTTATCACAGTGATTTATTTGTAAGTGTAAAGCAAGTAAAGCTGCATCCAATCACAAAACAAAATAAATATTGCCTTAAATGATACAGTAAGAACACAATTCATTACTAAATTCATAAAATCAAAACATAACATATCATAAGAATGGGAGCAAAATTAAATAAATGTGAAATTACTAAACAGACTTGTAGACGATGCTTAAATTACAAAAATAGTGCAGTGCCTTTTTTTTAAAAGGTTCAATAAACGGTTACAACGCAATGTTCAGATAAACATCTCGAAGCATCCATATCATTGAAAAATTACCCATCTTTAGAAACTGACATGATGACAAAACCATGCTCGTATTCTAAACCGTGGCCCCCCCTTGCCCTCTTTTCCAGCCTGTAATATTAAAGTTGAGGCTCGCAGTGATGAGGAGAATGGGCTGGCCTGTGACATGAATGGCGTGGAGGAGGAGGAGTGTGCGGAAGACTTGCGCGTGGTTGATGCCTCGGGGGCCAAGGTGAACGGCTCACAGCCGAGCCCTGAAGCCAAGGCCTTCTCCTCAGCTGGCGGTATTCGGCTGCCCAACGGGAAGCTCAAGTGCGATATCTGTGGGATAGTTTGCATTGGCCCCAATGTGTTGATGGTGCACAAGCGAAGCCACACTGGTAAGCTGTTTGCAATACTTCTTGCCCTTCCTTTGCACCCATGTTCATGTTAGTGTGAGAGGGATAGTGTGGTCTTTGGCCTCTCATCCTGTTTGAAACATCTTTTAAGATTGATAAAGGAAAAGCATTACATCTTCTTCTATGAGCACATGTCTTTAAATTTCATTAAATAAACTGTTTACAGCCCATGTTATCCTCACTTGTGCTTCCGTTGCTGTGTAGCTTCTCCTGCTTCCTCCCCTTTAGTATCCCCATTAGTTGTCACTTACACATCTGAATTACCACGACAAACAACAGTCAGTGATCAGTTATTGTGCGATAAAGTAGCAGAAACAAACTTTGTCCAAAAAAAAAAAAAAACATACCCTTTACAAAATGGTTAAGAAGCAGGAAATCTGCTGCGGTTAAAAGGAATCTCTACAAAGTGACAATTATCTAGCTATTAAAAGTTTCTCAAAATTCAAAATTGATATTCTATTGTAATGGAGCCAAATCAGTGGTGGGGAACATCTCTGAAAAAGGCACTTAACTATCAAGCTTTTAGAAACTAATGAAACTCAAAATGGATGAAAGGAACACTAGACTAATGTAAATGCAAAAGAAAGTACAATAAAAGATATAATGAAGTGCCTCCCATTTAAATAGAAAATATTCTGAGGTGAGTCTTTGCTCCTGAAATGCATTTTTAATGAATTTCCCTCTTTATATATTTTTGCTGCTTCACTGGTGACTGTTATTTTATGTGGGGCCTTTGAAAAAAGAAAAAGCCATATTAAAACCTTTTCACAGAATGCCACAACACTCGGAGAGGCTGGATATTGGTTTATTCCAGAAGCGCTGATCAGGAAGACTGGCTCTCAACACAAAGTGTTTCCTTCGCTTTATTCAAATGAGGCTGAATTTGCATTGTGATGTGGTTCTCTTATTTTAGAGACGAAGAAGAGGAAAAAATGAGATTTTCAGATCAAATTGACCCAGGCAATGGTGCATTACGGAACTGGCAGGCTGAGTCTGAAAGGCTCTTGTTCGATCAGAGCGCCAGAAGTCGATGGGGCAGGGGGAGCACGGTGAGATAGAGTGTCACTCTGCTGTGAAACCCTCTGCAGCAGCTGCTGGATCGCTCTCTGCCCCGGAGACGTTCCATCATCCAGCATGTTCTGGCGCTCAGCAGCCTTGTAGAGCAGTGACCCAACATTCCTGCATCAGCCGGCTTTGCATTCACATATAAAAGACAAAGACTTTCTGCATTTTTGTTGTCAGTGGAGGGATCGAACACATTCAGATTAGTACAAAAAAAACAAACACACACACAAAAAAAAAAAAAATCCCCAAAATTCAAACTGTTTGTTAATACACATTATATCATGTGCCTGGGTGCCAGTAACTCACACATTACTCTTTTTTTTTGTATGTTTTGCAGCCTCTTTGCATTCATTTTTGTCTCCATTTGTGTTCTTCTCCTCAGGAGAACGTCCCTTCCAGTGCAGCCAGTGTGGTGCCTCTTTCACCCAGAAGGGCAACCTGCTGCGCCACATCAAGCTCCACTCAGGGGAGAAACCCTTTAAGTGTCACCTGTGCAGCTACGCCTGCCGCAGGAGGGATGCCCTCACTGGCCATCTACGCACCCACTCAGGTGAACATGCAGCACTCACCCATACTGCACTCATGCAGGTTCTAGGAAGCCTGGGTGGAAGTCTTTACAAAAGGCACAACTTCTGCAGCTCGCACAGTGAGACCTAAATGCTGTGGAAGGGGAAGTTAACAGCATGTAGCTATGGTGTCAATTTTTTTCTTTTTTTTTTGCAAATGCTTTGCAGAAGTATGTGTTTATGAAATTTGGGTGTAAACAAGGAGTTTATTCTACATAGTTAAAGAGAAAAACTAAGTGATAAACAGCTAGATTAAAGTCATGCACTTTCTCCAAAAATAAACAGCATATTTAACTGCAATAACTAAAGATAAAATTAAGGAAATATTATAATTAGTTAAACACATCATTATTTAGATTTTGTATGTGGTCACCACAAGCTGATATGCAAAATTTTCTGAGATGAATTCAGTCAAAGCAAAGGCTAATATAACTCTACAACAAACAAAAACTTAAGCCGGATTTGTTAAATAATAATTAAAACAGGAATACTGTCATTAATCTAGTGTCAAAATAGACATATTAAATAGGTCTACATCCAATAATAAATAAAAAACTTTGATATTAATACATGCTCATGTGTATTCATGACACTCAAAGTAACAGTGTTGTTATTAATGATCCTATCGATTAACAAACTGCCGTGGTTCTTATATATATAAATTAAACATTTTTTGCAAAAAAAGTTAGTTTAAAATCTAAAAGCTTGATTCTAATGCAAGATCAAAATCCATGTTTGAGCCATCTGATTTTCCCTGTGGTTCTAGAAAATGTACAAGACCTAAACTGTTTCTCTGTTTTCTGTTAAAAAAATGTACAGAACTTCAGTACTCCCTCCTTCCCATCTAAAAATAATAATAAAAAAAAATCATATTAGACACATCTTATTTGTTCACATTTAGATTTATTATAAATTTTCTTTCATTTGACCTCATATGAGATATGTTTGCTATAAAAACAACTCCTTTTAAAGACCAGGATTAAAGATGTGGTGGGGAAATTTTAAATGAGTTCCTCTGGTGTGTGATTGATATTGAAAGAAAGTAAAAGAGAGAAAAATGAAAAGGAAGTTTAAGGAAATTTCCAGTGACTAAGTTTTTATTTGCAGGATGTAAAATCCCACAAAGTTTTTTTTTCCTGAAATACAGAACACATGACTTCAGTTGTTTCTACAGTAACACTAAAACATAACATAAATTAAACTCATTTATTGATCTTTCCAGTTGTCCTCATAATATAGAATTCTGAAGAATTTTTCCTAGAAATGACAAAAGTTTCAGAGGACCCCGAAATTCCAGATTTGTATTCAAGATGTATTGTTGTTTTTATTATTGCAGTTGGGAAACCGCACAAGTGCGCCTACTGTGGACGTAGTTACAAGCAGCGCAGCTCTCTGGAGGAGCACAAGGAGCGGTGCCACAACTACCTGCAGTGCATGGGGCTGCAAAACAGCATCTACAGAGGTTGGTGCCTCAAAAATCATGCAAAAGCAAAACTGTCATCCAACTCTAATGTCCTACTTTACTCTGAATGCAGGGCTATCGCTTCGGCTGTGTATCATTCTGACAGTGATGCTGCTGCTAAATGCACTGACCAGACAATTTAATTTACTGACATTTTCATTTGAATACAGGCTCACCTAGGAGTTAATTAGGTATCCAAAACAACTGCAGAGATAATTTAGTCAATGCATTTATTCCATGTGGTTTTAAAGAGTTAATCTATTATGCAGAGGGTCCCGGTAACCCCCACATTTAATACTAGAGGCACATTTACCATCCTCTGAGAGCATTACCTAATACTACATTTATAGGCCAAGAGCATGACATGTCAGTTGATATATATAAATATATAAACATCATCTGGCACATGTTACCAGGCACCAGCTCATCACATCAAACAGGACCAGTTCAAATTACTTTGACGCTGAAATCTACTTTTCTGTCTTGCTTTCCAGTAGTAAAGGAAGAAAGCAACCAGAATGAGCAGAGGGAAGACTTAAGCCAGCTGGGATCTGACAGAGCCTTGGTGCTAGACAGACTAGCTAATAATGTAGCTAAACGTAAGAGCACTATGCCACAGAAGTTTGTGGGTAAGGGATGAAATCTGCTTCCTTTGTGTGAATAAAATGTTACTAGTGGTGCTAATACCTGTATATGAAAGCTGAATATAGGTGAAGCTTGGGATGTGTTTTGTGTGTATTATGGATTTTTTGAGCCACCCCAGCTCTGCATGGTGCATGCAGTGTAGTCTGAGCAGAGACTGCCTTAACATTTGTTTGATTATTTTCTATTTAATATTAACTTTGACCCTTTAATATTTATTGTTTTATTCTGCTTATTCATTTTATATTAAGGTAATGATCATCATGGCAAACTAAGGAAGAATTTGGAACGTTAGATGCACAACAATGCTAGTATCTCACTAGTAAAAAACAATAAGAAACCATGAAACCACATAATAATTAAACAGTGAGTCATTTCTTAACTCAGCCAAAAAGGACCCAGGCTCTGTTTTAAAAATGGGAAGATGAGATGATGTAGTTGGAAATTTAAGTGTCAGTTTAAGTCTGACTTCATGTTGGTTTTCTGACTCTCTTTGTCTATCAGGGGACAAACGTTTGTCAGATCTCTCTTACGAGGGAGGAGCAGGCGAGTTAATTCAGCCCCACGTCATCGACCAGGCAATCAACAGTGCCATCAGCTATTTAGGAGCTGAATCACTCCGGCCTCTGGTTCAGACCTCCCCAGTCTCCTCTGATGTGGGTCTTAACTCCATGTATCCCCTCCACAAGACGACAACAGAGGGCCATGCAGGGACAGGCTTGTCAGCCAAAGACAGTGCGGCTGAGAACCTGCTGTTGCTCTCCAACTCCAAGTCTGCCTCCAGTGAGAAGGATGGCTCTCCCAGCCACAGCGGCCAGGACTCCACAGACACCGAGAGCAACAATGAGGATCGCCCAGGCGGAGCAGCCACTGGTCTCATCTACCTGACGAACCACATCACATCAGGGGTGAGGAACGGCGTGCTGCCTCTGGTGAAGGAGGAGCAGCAGAGGCAGTATGACACCATTCCAACCAACATGGAGATGGCTTCTGAGGGCTTCAAGGTGATGACGTCCAATGGGGATCAGGTGAGGGCATACCGGTGTGAACACTGCCGTGTGCTCTTCTTGGATCACGTCATGTATACCATTCACATGGGCTGCCACGGCTTCAGAGACCCCTTCGAGTGCAACCTCTGCGGTCACCAGAGTCAAGATCGCTATGAGTTCTCCTCTCACATAACTCGAGGGGAGCATCGCTACTGAGCCTCTTTTGTCAAAGAGTGCACACACATACACACTGTCACACAGACAAACAATGTGGAATACAACACATGCTACACAGATATCCATCAGCAAAAAATGCATAGAAATACTTCATGTAAAAAATACACTCATAATATCTGTGTGTTATGTTTTTATCAAATTTATGCATGTTTGTTAACCACAGATAGATGTATACAACTGTTAAAACATTTTCTTTCATTTCTGATAAAGTGGTCAAGGGAAATATTAACAAATCTTTTTTAGGAGGGAAGAAATGTAAAGGAAGACAGGAAAGCCTATCTGTTGCTGATATGAACCCTTTGTAAAAAAAAAAAAATGTGGTGAAAGAAGCCTTGACATGGCCCATTTTCATGGTTTCTAAATCACATCTGTAAGTGGTAAAAAATGTCTAAATGTATCCTGGTTCTAGGATTTTAAAATAAGATTCTCTCTTTTATAAACATTTTTGCAAGAGTTAACATTTCTGCAAGCGTATTCAGAGCTGGCAAAGCCATGGTAACTCTGATGATAAATAAACACAATCTTAACACTGTAGATAAAGCCACATGTTCCTGTTATGTTTAACTTTTGTTTGTAATAACCTTCATATTATTTATAGAACATTTACAGGCTTGTCTGTTTTTGTATTTATTACAGTAAACGTTTGTTTTATTGAGTTGCAAAAGCCTCAACAGAGCACCCACAACTGCTGTCATGTCTTAAATATTATTAAAAAAAGGTGGACTTTTTATTTTTAAAATTTGTGTAAAGAATTGTTAAATCAAGAAGAAAATGGGGGTTAGGTCTGCTCAGTGGTGTTTTATGTGTGCAAATGACCAATAAATAATATTTTATATATGCACATGGAGTGGGAAAGTGTTATGTTTTTTTAAACAATGATTGCTGAAAACAGAATTGATAATAGAATAAAGTAGATTTGTGCATGCAAGCAGACCTCAGGCTATTTAGGCTTATTCGTTGTCCAAACAGTTTGTACCTTTTTTATGTTAAATGCATGTGTTTTTGAAGACACAGTTAATTAATATGGAAATATCTCTATTAAAATCTATATAGTCAGTTAGGGTCAGGCTCAGGTGAAATGATTCCTGAGTTTCTTTATTAAACTTTCTAAAATAATTACACCTTGATGTCATTCAAAATGCTGCTCAGTCAGACCTGTCAAGTAAAAACTAGGAGAGAGCCAATGACTGACAATTGCAAACACTGAACACACTGGAGAAAAAAATTAACAGACAGAGAATAC
>CM047990.1:8687636-8703495 GCA_026261665.1 Melanotaenia duboulayi | reverse complement strand
ATAGATAGATAGATAGATATTGACTGTTAAACAACTTCAGTCCCTTCAAAATTCCTGAAAGCAGTTCGACATGCATATGTCATACCGAGGCCGCAGTCGGAACAATGCTCATGACATGTCTGTGTTACATGCCCTACACAGGCTCAAGCGTAACATCACTACCCACGTCTCCCGTGTCACCACCAGCTCCACAGCCCACATCTCCTGAGTTGACGTCAGCTCCAGAGTACCCCATGCCGCCACCCAGGTCCTGTCCTGCCCTTTAGAGATCCTCACTGGCTGATACCACCCCTGGTTCCTGTTTCCAAGGAGGCCCCGGGTTGGGACCTTTCTCCGAGGGGGTCCCTGGTCGAGATGCTCCTCTGCCTCCTGAGGTTCTTGTCTCCAAGGAGGTCACTGATCGGGATGCTCCTCCATCTCTTGAGGTTTCTGTCTCTGAGGGGTTCCTGGTTGGGATGCTCCTCCGTCTCCTGTGGTTCCTGTTTCCGAGGGGGTCCTTGGTCGGGACGCACTTCTGCCCTTGGTTCCTGTTTATGATGAGATTCCGCCTCCTCCGCCTTTGGTTCCTGAATCTGAGGGAATTGGTTCTTGCACCTGATGGGGACGCTCCTCCTCCACCTCTGGTTCCTGCACCCAAGGAGTTTGCTTCTCCTTGTCACCTCTGGCTCCTGCTGGACTTCCTTCTCTCGGTTCCAGCTTGTGTGCCTGAGGGTAGTGCAGCTCTTAGAGCATCCTGTGACTAATCGGAGGGGTCCCAGCTCCTGCCATCATGGCTTCCGAGCCATCCTCCTGAGCCCTGTCTACTGCGGGCATGGCTTCCTGGTCTCCCTCCAGAGCCCAGTCTTCTGTCTGTGGAGTCACTGTGTCAAGTAAAACAAGCACACCCTGAAGAAGGCAGTAATGATTTGATCGATCTGCATTTATCTTGTATTCTATTGGCTTGTCGCATTTGACAGACCGCTCATTTAGTTTAGTAACCCAAGAGAGAAGAAAAATATCTAAGTGCCCAAGTTTTGAGTTTGTGTTAGTTTAGCTGTTTTATTTTGTAGTTTCCCCCTTGTGTATTCTTTTTTGCTTGTTGTTTCCTGTTCGTTTCTACACCTGGTTTAATTTGCTGCACCTGCTCCCTATTAGTTGCCCTGTGTGTGTGTGTGTATGTGTGTGTGTGTATAAACTCTTCAGTTTTATTTATTTCCCTGCCAGTTCATTGTATTGTCTTGTTATTATCCTGCGTCATCTGAATCCTCCATATTTATCTTGAATTCACACTACTTAAACCTTCATTTCTGTTCCAGGTTGCCTTGTCAGCCTGCACTTGGGTCCTCACCTCCATGCCGCAACCCTGACACACCCATAATAATAACAAGAAAAAGTGATGATGTGTCTCATTTAAATTCTTTGATTGGCTTAAAGTTATTGGGCATTGTTTGCTTCATTCAACTGAACTATTCTGAGAAACTGGATGTAACCCAGCCAAAACGAGGGCAATTTTAGTTATTTTTATCACTGTCTGTGAATGAAGCCTGTTAAATTTTCATAATAATCCATGTAAGGGTGTTTGCCATATTAGATTAAGTAGATTAGGTAGCCTCCAAAGATATAAAGTTTCTAATCTGAGCGTCAGTAAAGGCGCTCACACCAAACACCAGATACACAAAAATGTCAGGAAATGGCTGGCACTCTCACCCCTGACAGAGGGCCGCCTGGAAACTTAAGATCTTGTTTGTGTTTGTGTGGGTGTGAAATAAAGTGTGTCCATGGAGATTTTTCAGACTCATGAGCGGCAGTTTTGTCCATGTGCTGTTGTGCTACCACCAACACCGTCTTCAACACAAGGATGCCAGTACAGACGCAAGTCACTTGTATTGTTTGTCAGTAGGCAAACAAACCCCACCTGAGAAAAGCTAGAATATTTTCTTAACAGCTTTAGATTTTAAGGTAGGGATATTAGGCTCTTTGTATGAATTCAGAATGAACCTAAATTGAACTTTAACCTGTACAAGGCGNAGAATGAACCTAAATTGAACTTTAACCTGCACAAGTGAACTTAATTTGGCTTTCTCTCAACTTTTGAACCCACATATCCAACTGTTCAATGTTTTAAATGCTGTAACAAGGCGATAAACTGTAAAAAACCAAACACAAGAACAACAATAAAAAAACAACTAAATATTCTGAACCATAAATGGACTAATAAATGTTCTGGTTCAAGACAGCTTGTATTTAAACAGTTCATTCTGTTCACATCATCAGACCAATACAACCAAAAACTCATAAATTATTGAGACATAGTATATATTGCTCGCTTTTGTTTTAATAACAGATAGCAATGAACAAATTACCACTGAATGACATTCATGATTAATACTGTATGTCTATAACATGAACTTTTTACATTTTCTCTAAATTTCACCTCAAAGTTTAATATACTTTTTTGGGTATATCCTCTATTAAAGTCAATGCTACAATTTAAAGTGTGTGTTATAAGAAATAAGAAATAAGGTTATTTTTTGGACAATTTTTTCTAATGCACAAAAATTTAAATGAATAAAATTGCATTGCATCTTTCCCTGTCAGTTTTTTGTGTATATGAAGTCAATTTGAAGCCAATCAGAAGTGCACACACAAATAAATTTTATCCATTTAATTTATGTGAAATTAGAATATAACTGTTAAAATTATTTGTCGAATTTGACATTTAATTAAAACGCAGAAATATCAAAAGATGACGTTTTTTATACTTCTATGCTTTTTAATAAAGTACATTTTCAGTGGACCTTTTTTTATTTTTAATGTTGTACTGTCAGGTTTCTGACAGCTATCATTATGTAAAAGATTAACTCTCAGAGTAAATACTGTTCCAAACAGGGAAAATAAAATAAATGTATAATAAATATATTGGTTTCCTTTCATTTCAAAAGTCGCTCATGGAAATTTGTATAAAATTGCCTCATTTTTTCTAGCACTGCAGCATGTAAGTTGTATGTTTGTGACCACGGTGCCCCAGATGTGACCACTGCTTCACAGCCACCCTCAAATTTGAGCAACATGCTCACACCATATGGCCCGCTTTTCAGCCTATACTCACCGGACTCGACAGATCCCGTCAGCACCAGAGGAATTCTGTGCATCTGTCCCGGTCCAGCTGTGAGGACTCCCCGTGTTCGGTGTCAGCCGCGAGGGAGGCTGTGTGTCTTACTTGCAGAGCTGGCTAATTCAACAAAGTTTCAATACAGTGGCCAAGCACACAAGGCTGAAATATTTATCAGGGACTTGACAAAAAGATGAAAAATAAATGAAAGTCCTTTTTCATGGTCTTCCAGATTTTCAAAGATTTGCTCATTAAATTTACATGAGAATTTCAATTCATGTGTGCACAATCTATAATGGTCTCCATGTATGTATGAAGCAGTAAGGCATTCAACTTGAAAAACATTATGTTAAAAACCTCAGTGGACCAAAACTACCACATGGGGACACTGGAAGCTGAAGAAGTGATGAGAGGACTAAATCAAAATGTATACATCTGAGTTTTAGAAGATCTGTATTTAAAAAAAAAAACATTGCTGGATGTATTGCTGTAACAGATTTCCCCATTAAGTCCACTAATGTCTTAATCACTCACAGGAAGGGAGGCAAAGGTTAAAAAAAAAAAAAAAAGCTTTTTTTTTTTTTCTTTTTCAACACGAGACCCAGGATCTTCTCAGAGTTGCCCAACTTCCCCGGATATGATTAGCACATCCAGCCTTGGGAACATTTCAGGACAATCAGATCTCTTGTCCAGAAAGGAGAAGGACTGAGAGTGGCTCAGCAAAAAGTCAGAATAAAATACAAAATGTATCTTTTTAATTCTGAGACAAACTTCAGATTCAAGAATTAAGTTTTATTTTTTTTTTATAAAAAAATGTTTGGGCATGCAATTACAAAAACAATGCAAACTTTCTCGTCTGGAACACTCATCGTGTACACAACACAGTGGCTGCATCAAATCACACAGCAGCAGGAGAATTAGTTTCTGAGAACAACAGCCGGCACAAACTGCTGGGAACAACTGTGGCGGGGGCTAAAAGCCTCATCACAAACTGTAGGTAACACAACACGAATATGGCTGAATCGTGGACATTTAATGGAAGTATTTCAACATTTCCCACTCTTAGTAACTTGCAACATCTAGAACATTTAGAGTCCTGCAACCAGATCACAATACAACAGCTTAGTTGTGCAAAGAAAGTAGCTAAAATAAACCAAAGCACACCAAATAACAAATAACTGGGCAGTATAATGTAATACATTTGTTAAGATCATGTTTATTTATTTTTTTACTGTTTGGTGAGAATATGTAAAGTCAAGGCAGAATTTACAATCTTTATATCTTTTCCACAGCTGACATTTGCTTTTACTGAATTCTAGATAACATTCACAACTTGAACAAAGGAGAAAAATAACAGTACAAGTTGAAGAGCAAAGTTTAACGTCCACATCCAAAGGTCTGATTCCACTCCTCAAACAGCTCCAAGTCTTTAGCCGAGACGCTGGGCCGCACAGTCTTCAGGGCCTCCTGGAAGTCGCCGTAGAGAATTGGTCGCACCTGATCTGCAGTGATTGTGGCGATGTCACTTAGCTGGATGCTGCGTATGGGTCCCAGGGCCGCCTCTCGGCACAGCTGAGTCATATCAGCTCCGGAGAAGCCCTCCGTGGCTTTGACCACGCTCTCCAGCTCTTGCTCTCTCAGCTGGTTTTTCTCTCGAGCCATAAGGTTTGTCACTATCTGCTGTCGGGCTGCAGCTTCAGGCAGGGGGATGTAAAGTCGCTTCGCCAGCCGTCGACGGGCAGCCTCGTCTATCTCCTGGGGCCGGTTGGTGGCCCCCACCACCAGAATGCGGTCTTCAGCTGCTGTGGCCGCTCCGTCCAGCTGAACCAAGAACTCTGTCTTTATCCTGCGTGATGAGTCGTGCTCGCCGTCTGTCCGCTGGGACAACAAGGAGTCAATTTCATCGATGAAAATGACAGCGGGCTGGTGGCAGCGGGCGATGGCAAAAAGGGCTCGCACCAGTTTTTCTCCCTCGCCGACCCATTTGGATGTGAGCGATGAAGCACTGATGCTAAAGAAAGTGGCACCAGACTGACATGCGATGCATTTTCCTATGAGAGTTTTTCCAGTTCCTGGGGGTCCAAACAACAGGATGCCTTTGGGTGGTCCACGGAGACCAGTAAAGATGTCAGGTCGCAGCATGGGCCACACCACAATCTCCTGTATGGTAGTCTTGGCAAAGTCCAGGCCTGCTATGTCATCCCAAGCGACAGGAGGCCCGTGATCCATGATCTCACTCATGATCAGCTCAATTATCTTTGGCTCAAAGTTCTTCAGACGCTCATCCAGGATTTGAGATTCCTGATTGGAATTTCGGCTCGCTGCGCTGTCATCCTCCTCTTGTCTCGGGATGGGCGACACAAACTTTGAAAACGCACCTCGAGGTCTGTTGGCGCCCAGAGATTTCTTCACAGTTGCTGCCATAACAGGGTTCTGACCTCTCTGAGGCTGATGGGAGTGTTTTTTGTACTGATCAACGACGAACTGCTCCCGAGCCGTTCTGAAGTTGCTCCCGGCTCGCTGGTCAGTGCTTCCTTGACCTCCATGTTGCCCCCTGCCACCATCCCCTCCATCTGAGGAGTAAAAGTTTTTTCGTTTAGGTGGGTTGGAGGAGGGAAAGAAGGAAGACTGATAGTTTTGCGTGCCTCCTGCAGCAGCAGGGTTCCCTTGTGGAAGAGTTGAGGACGGGGGACTAAACAGAGACTGTGGCCGAGCTGGAAGTCGAGAAAATGAGTTTAAATTGCTCGAAATCCCATCACTGAATTTTGGCCTCTCAGCAGAAAAATTAGCAAGATTACCAGCTGTATTGTTAATGTCTGAGTTAGGCTGTGGCTGTCCTACAGTTTTACACCATGCAGCTTCTGACCTGGCTGCTGTAAAGGGAGCAGTGGAATGGCTGCCTCTGCTCTCTTGTCCCACAGGTATGTCAACATCTGTTGGTGCCACTGTGAAGTCTCCTCCTTCTGTTTTTGCTTGAATCATCTTCTGCACAGAGGGCAACTGCAGCATGCTCTCCAAAGTAAGGGAAGACTCCCATTTGTCGCTGTAGTTCTTCTGATTGCGGGCCAGATGGAGCGCACTCTCTGCATAGTTGTTTAGCCCTGTGTGGGGGTCATCCGAGTCCAGCACTGCGGCATAGCGTTCCGAGTAGGTCCTGAGCAGGCTGGCCATGCCGGCCTGAGAGAGCTGGGAGCTTGCCCATGCATACTGAATGGAGAGGATGTGAGCCCGGTAGGCATCGGCCGTCTGTTCAGGTGTGCAGCTGCCAGATGAAATGTCAAAGGACCTCTTCTGCCATTCGTCCAGGTGTGCGCCGCTCATGCCTGGTCTACTCCAGCCTGGTGAAGGAGAGGGGACAAAGGTTATTAAAAATACATGACCTCAGTAAAAGCCAAGGCACACATTGCATTTGACACTGAAAAAGTTATATCTGCTTATATTAAGACCCTGTAATACAGTAGTAGTGATTCAGTACTTTTACAATGTTGTAGAGCTCACACACAGATGAAGGAACACAAACAATAGCTTGGAGGGAGCAAGACCTCAAACAATGAAGCATTGTTGTTTCTGCTCGTTAAATATCTTTATTTTGCAGAAGTTTTGCATCCGCTTGTTTTTGGGACACTTCCTGTTAATGTAGAAACTTAATGTGGTCTAAATGCAACAGCATGGATTCTAATGTTGTCTCTCTACTGTGGTTTTCCTATATCTGGTCTTTTTGTATCCTTTTGTACTGTCTGGTGGTTGTCCCCACTATTATGGTTATTTTGTGTCTTGTTCTCTGATTTATGAAGATCAGGAACCCGCTGGGTTCCTAGTCCTGTACTTGGTGGGCCTGTGTTGTAACCAATTTATGGACAGCTAATTCACGGACACAAAAACAGTTGAATAGGCCAAAGATAAAAGTATAATAATAATAATAATAATTTTATTTATTTGTTTGTTTATTTATAAACATTAAGGATGGACCCTTATAAAGGTAAGGAATAAGGTAATTCTTCCCTATTAATTCCTCCAAGCTTGCTACAAGTCTCTGTATTTCTGCACATAAAATATTGAAGCAGACTATCTGTGTAGCTCTATTGTGTTTATCTCAGGGCTGAAAAACATAGGGAGGCGTTACCGTCCATCACAGAATGAGGAGTAAATATACAATGGAATTAAACACAGCTTAAAGTTAATATACATCGTACAATGCTTGTAGTTCTAAAACATAAAAGTTCGCGGGGAAAGGAGCTATATTATGGTTTACTATTCATTCAAAAGACTCCATTGCATGGCATCCATATCTGCACTGTTTACTGACAAAACCCCCAAACCCCACAACAAGGGACGTTACTTACGATTAGTGTTATCTTCTTGTTATAGTGTGAAAAACAAGAATTTCCAAAACAATAACAGAGTTTTAATCTTCAATATATTACTATATAGCATTGCTCATTGCTGAAACTTAGCTCGTAATTTGCATTGGTGATTATTCCCGCCACTTGCTTCTTGCTTCTTCTTCCTGAACGCCCCTACTTCCTGTCCCATTCCACTTCGATCACAGGCAACCTAAATTGATGTTCTTGCCATTGTTTCAGAAAATTTGTTGGACGGTCAAATTATTAGAATGTCGGCCTCTTAAATTAGCACAAAATAAACTGATATTAAGATGAAATCCCAGGATCGACAGAGATGTAGATCAAGTAAATAAGTTTTTCAACATATTGGGACGGGGCCTATAACGTGTTACAAGAAGGGAGTGTTCCGTTTATCCTGCAGTTGTGGTCGATCTCTTATGTTAACGTGTCACCTTATCAAATCCCTTGAAAAACTCTTAGTTAATGCTGGTTGATTAAAATAAATAAAAATTGAGTACACCCTCCCACTAAAAACTAATTTTAGCCTGATTTTCAACATTACTCAAGAAACCTTTCCAGTTTGTGAATGGGTCTACATCGCCCCCTTGTGGTCTTAATACGCAAGCAATGGTGAGCGTTAAAGAGACGATTTAAGCGCGCTGCTTTTTGGGAAATGTAGTATATGTAACAGCAAAATTCAGCCAGGCACTAAATCTGATTTAAAGCACAAATAATGACTATATTTTTTGTACAACTATACTATTCTACCTTGAGTGTGCTTTGTTTTTATTATGTATTAGAAACTGGTCATCAACCACCAAATATATAGATGGCGTTGTAAACTACAATACCCACAACCATAAAGCTTTGGGTTTATGCTGTCGACGGTGGATGACAGTAGCTGCCTGCAACCTAAGAGAATAAAGCTCACGCCGCGGATGGGAACATTCAGCGTGTTTGTAATATGGTACAGCAAACCATCCAGATAGTCCTTATTTGCCTCTGTTAATTACTACAGACATAAGCTTTAAAGACACGTTCGGGAATCGTTTCCAGAACTCACGTTAAGAGCGATCGCATATCGTTAGCTGTTAGCTCAACTATAAACTGGAAGCAAATAATCCAGATGGGACCAGCCCCGGGAACCGATGGCAGCAAGCAGGCACACCCTTGTCTGGAGACAAGAGACTGAACAAGATTTATTAACTTCGTGTTGGGATTCTGTGCTCTAATCCACGTTAGTTTTATATAATGCTGAATTGGAGCTTCGGAGTTCCAGTCTGACTAAGCAGGGACGGTATATGATATGACTGACTCATCGTCATGGCACGGACAGAGGAGATAACCCTCATCAGCCTGCCTGCTGCAGCGCTAACCGGACAGTTGCACCACTAGCTGGACAGCAAAGTTATTTCCACACGAATTTGTCTACGTTTATTAGTAACCACCACAGGATTATGAACGCCGCGATGTACACCTTTGTTACCCGTGACGACAACAGTACTATTTATGCAGAAGTTTCCAAAATCCTCCTCTCAACTGGACAGTGGAAGAGACTAAAAAGAGACAATCCCAGATTTAATTTAATGCTTGGTGAACGGAACAGATTACCATTTGGACGTCTGGGTAAATTGTATTTATTATTTGATGTTATTGTTTTGTGTGTATTATATTTGGTGGCCACCCACTCGAGATGAGACAGCAGCTGTAACTGCAGAGCTACATCCTGTGGAAAAAAAATGGTCTCTTAGCTGTGGTGTCTGGGCTCATAAATGTATTTGAATTGTCTTCTGTTTGGCGTTACAGGCCATGAACCAGGACTGGTGCAGCTGGTGAATTACTACAGAGGGGCAGACAAGCTTTGCAGAAAGGCATCTCTGGTCAAGTTTGTATCTGTCTATTTTTTATTTATTTATTTAATAGAACAATCTTATGTCATGTAACCAATGTGTTTGTCAAAAGTAAATAATGCAGGTAAGATTAAATCAGCTCAACATTATCTATCTTTACCGTTAGGTTAATAAAGACCAGCCCAGAGCTGTCCGACTTCAGTAACTGGTTTCCAGAGTCCTACATTATCTATCCTACCAACCTCAACACCCCTGTTGCTCCAGCTACAAATGGCATCAGCCATCTGAAAAGCAATCCTAAAACAGATGAGCGGGAGGTATTCTTGGCATCTTATCACGCCAAAAAAGAAAGTGGGGAGGGCACAGTCTGGATAGCCAAGTCTTCTGCTGGGGCTAAAGGTAAAAACTTGTCTCTGTAATTTACTAGGCTTTTGCTATTAAAGCTTTTAAGGAGGCTTTTGCCTTGATTAGTATTCTGTTTGATACATTTGCAGGTCTTAAACTGAGGATGCATTTGGTGACTGAAGTAGCAGCTTATTTTTATTTCAACAGGTGCTGGTATTTTGATATCCCATGATGCTAATCAGCTCCTGGAGTACATTGACAATCAGGGACAGGTTCATGTTATTCAGAAGTACCTGGAGAAACCTCTGCTGCTGGAGCCGGGCCATCGGAAGTTTGACATCAGGCAGGTGTTTTATGCATAATGTACAACAACAGTGGATGTGTCTAGACTCTCTAACTTTGACTCTTTATGTTATGCCATGATTAGGAGCTGGGTGTTAGTGGATCACCAGTATAACATCTATTTATACCGGGAGGGTGTGTTGCGGACCTCATCAGAGCCCTACAACAGCTCTGACCTTCGAGACATGACCAGCCACCTGACCAACCACTGCATCCAGAAGGAGCACTCCCAGAACTACGGAAAATACGAGGAGGGGAACGAGATGTTCTTCGATGAGTTCAGGCTGTACCTGCTGAACACTCATAATGTCACCTTGGAGACTGCCATATTACCTCAGATCAAGCACATCATAAAGTAGGTGGTTTCGTTCTTAGGTTTTTCTTTAAAAATTGAATTATAAGGAATGATGCTGACTGGTATTATAATCTGTCCCGTTCCAGTTAAACAAAACTCACTTACTCTTAACAGATTAATGCAAACAGAGCAGATGTTGGGTTTGAGGAATTATATTGGATGTAAAAATCTCAGATTTCAGTTATAAATAACTAAGAAGGGGAATTAACCAATTAGAGGATTTAATCAGCATGGCTAATTTAGGAACTTTCCTAAACAAAAATAAATCTTCTTGGTATCCCTAAGGTCAACTGCAGACTGTTAGGTTGTAATGGTCTCATAGTTCAATGGTTTTTCCTTCAGGGACCTCCTTCATGCATAAACTAAAATGCCATGGACCCCCTGCTCCAGCCTGTACTGAAACCATGCTTGGTTTTTAGGCTTTCAAAAGGGAGATTCTCACCAAAAATAATGTCTTCTGGTTAAGTCCTGTCCTTTGATAAAACCAGTTAAATCAACAATATACAGCCTTACTTTTATTAATTAAAATAGGGACAATGTGTGGACATGAATCACAGTGGCTCTAATGTTCAAAGCCTCAGGGACCCCCTTTAAGGGACCCCCTTGGGCNAAAGCCTCAGGGACCCCCTGTGCTCTTTAAGGGACCCCCTTGGGCGGTCCCAGACCCCAGGTTGGGAACCACTGTCATAGTGCAAGCCTCGCTGTGTGACAGTGATGTAATAAGTCAGAATTAAGCTTAACCTATCATAAAAATAACCAAATGGTGAGTTTAATCTTTTATTTCTATTATTAGTTAATAATTCATTCGTTAATTTTTTTTAATATCTTCCCAAATATCTGACTCTAAGTGACTACTGGTTTGGACTATTCTGTCCCAGGGGTCATCTTGGGACATCATCATCCTCATAAAGGCTACTGCTATTGAAAATCACATTCATGTTTTGTATTTTTTTATTGTGTTATATGTTTTTGAAAACGGTTTTCAAGAATATATTTAAGAATAATAAGTGTCATACAGAAGCAGAAAGCCAATGTTTAATATTTATTAAGTCTTAGGTGTCAGGCAGGTGAACTCTCAGGGTGGAGCTAGGCTGATCTGGAGCAAGCTTTAGCTAACATTCACATTTGGTGACGCATTATTAGCTTTGTTCTAATGTGGGCAAAGCAAAGACTCATATTATCTGCATGCAGTTGTTTTATTTAAGTTCTAACATGAGAGTCTCTATTACTCTGCTGCTGCACACCTTCTCCTTCCTGCTTCTTGTTCTGCACTGGTTCTTTTCAGAGTCTGAAACATTTGAATAATAAGGTTTTGTCCTATTGTTTCTCAGGAGCTGTCTGACATGTATAGAGCCTGCAATCAGCACCAAGCACCTGTCCTACCAGAGCTTCCAGCTCTTTGGATTTGATTTCATGGTAGACAAAAGCTTCAAAGTGTGGCTCATTGAAATTAACGGAGCTCCAGCCTGCGCACAGTCAGTATTACCGATGTTTAAAAGTCTATTTGCAAATTGGTTCCAAATGGTCAATTTTCAGAACTATTCCTCTGCTCTACATTTAGGGAAACCATTTAAAAAGTGTATATGCATCATGTGATGTGATTTGCTGTCCTGGATTTTGAATCAATTATTGACAGTCTGTCTCGCGCATTTGTAGGTAAACTTAAACTTAATTTGTCCTCTTCTCCTTCAGGAAACTCTATCCAGAACTCTGTCAAGGTATCGTGGATGTGGCCATTTCCAGTGTCTTCACTCTAAACAGCGGTGGAGACTCCTCATCTGCTTCCTCTTCACCTTACTCCTCCTCCCCATCCTCACTGTTCACCACCAACTCCTGCTCCTCTCCTAAACTGAGAGGGCCTCTTCATGTTGGTCCATTTACTCGATTGTAAGCACACACATAAAAAAAAGCTCCTTCTTACACTGTCCTCACTCCTAACCTGCACACAGACTTTCATGGAGTACACTGATCAGCATAAATTCTCTCATGCATTGAATGTGAGGAAGGTATTGAACTGTTCAATAAACAACGTGGGAGTTTCCTAATGAGGGCAGGCATCCTCCCATCCCAGCTTCACTCCTAAACTCTTCCCTGAACAGACTGATAAGTGTAAAGGATGCAGAGGGCCTCCAACTAAGACGTTAGTGCCTTACATTTCCAACCATGCTCCCTTAAAAAAGACTGCCAGATAGCTTGTTCTATTATTGATTAGTACTTGTTCTATAAACCTTTTGCACTGTTGCTGAGCTAAATCAATGCTGTCCAGATTGGTCCACAGGAAACGGGATGAAACGTACTGTGATATTCGAGATCTTCTTGAATTTGTGGAATTCTGAGCATTATTTTCTCATCAGACCCTTGATTCTGTTGTAGCCCACCCGCAGCTGCTCATTACTTTGAATGAGTCGAAAGCTTCCTCGGTATTCATCATATTAACTAACGTTACTGTGTGTGACGAGTTTGACACTCAAGATGTCAAAACTGGGCTTGATGAGTGAAATTCCTCTTAACTTGACCATGTGCACACTATGTTGTTCACATTCAGGGCAGCTGGGTTGCAGGAGTGAGTAAAGACGTTGGTTTTCAGCTGGAAAACCGAGGTTTGAGTCCATCCCTTCAAGCTTTGCTCAGCAGGGAGGAAAGGGGGGAGGGGGGGACAGAAACCTTTAGCGTACTAGCCTTTTTAAGTCCTTTTGTAAAATGTTTTTTTCTTGTTTTTGAAGAGAGCATGTTTTTGTGAAGGCATGCCTCCTACAGCAGAACTGCCCATAGGCCTGTGTTTTGTTCCGGATGTAGAAAAGCTAAAACAGTCTTTGTGAAGTGTTGTGTGAAATAAACTTTAGAGCAGTTGAAATGAAAGTAGAGTAGCTTGTACAAAAAGTGTTGTTGTATTACCATTTAAAGACCCCATGAAGTAAAACCAGTCTGACATTATAATCATTTCCGTAAAGGGCCAGGGATGTATTTGCTTTTAATTATGTGTTCATTGGATTGCTGTGGCTACCTCACACATCTTACATCTGTTTCATTTGTTGTTCACATCCTCAGAAATAAACACCAACCGGAAGCGTGATAAAATACTGAGATGGTTAGAAAGGGCAAAATAGGACCAAAGGACCTGATCGCCAACATCTATACTTTGACTTCAAATGCCAGCTATGATAAGGTAGCTGAGCAGCCGTTATTGTTTCAGTGATCCTGGTTTCATCCAGAAGTTGTGTTTTGTCTGAGTTTGCTGGTGGAGTCTTCGGCTAACAGGCATAGTCGACAGGAAAGCGTGTGATTACTCCAACAATAGAGCCAGTTGTCTGTGTGAGCACGAGTTTAAAATGCAAGTCCAATTTATGAGATGGAGACCAAAAACGTACAAATCTCCCTGATTATGTATCAGCAAAGAGAGTAAAGCAGTTGGTTTTACAGTCCATGTGGTTTAATGGGGTCCTTAAATAGCTTTTGTTTCTTTAATGTTAGCTAAATCATTTTTTGTGAGTAGACGACGAGTAGACGTAGAGTTGAAACCGTCCACGGAGACTTGGTGTCAGATTTTTTTTTTAAAGTTTTTTCTTTTTTGTTTGTTTGTTTTTCTCTTCTTTAAAGTTGATATTTCTGCCAGCTGCATATTTGTCGGGCCTCCAGAGGCTCATCTGAACTACAGCTGAAGTAATGTGTGGTTTTGGTCATCATGTCTGTCAAAATGTTAAAACTTCTGTGGGTTTTCTTCTTTTAACCTGTTTAAATGCTTTAGGCTTTGCTTTCCATGATATAAGACACGGTTTATGTTTTTAGTCACGGTGTTTGTGTTTTTACAAGATGACGCAAAAAAATGAAGGATGTGTAAGTGGCTGAGGGTCAGTGTGATGGCTGGGAAAATCCCAGAAACTGGGAACATGCAATGACAAAGCTCTGCTGCTGGAAGGATGAAACATTTGGAAAAATAAAAGTGGAAGTATTAAATGAGAAAACCACTCAAAAGTAACCTGTCAGTATTTTTTTAAATTGTATTTTTCATTTCCATCAAAGGGAAGGGTGCCTTAGAGGGAATTGCAGCTGATTAAAAGTACAGGCGATGCACCTCACCTGTTCATTTCTTTGCATTGAGGTACATTTTGCCTCAGTCATTACAAAACCTCTGTTAAATGTACTGATGGTTGTTTTCACATCAAAATGTTTTTCTCTTGTATTTTCTCCTCCCTCATCTTTACCAAAGATAAAGCTCTGCCCTGCTGGATTTTTGTTGATGAATAATGTTTTTTTTTTTGTTTTAAACCAGTCAATATCAGGACATTATAAGATGGTTTGTCTGGCATGTTCAAAAAGTAAGAACCAAATGCTGTTTTAGGTATTAGAGAATGTTTCATTTCAAGGTTTGCATGAACATTTGTCTTCATGAGAAATGCTACAATAAAACTTATGGTCATCAAAGCTTCTGTTGTTCATTCCTCTCTACTCTTAGATGCTCCAATTCATTAGTATAAAACACGGCACTCATCATTTCCCAGAAAAATGTTTTACTCTGTCTCTAATATACACTCACTGGGCACACATTGCTAGTACCAGATCCCTTTTACCTTCAGAACTGCCTTAATTCTTGGTGTTATAGATTCAACAAGGTGGTGGAAACATCTCTGAGATTTTGCTCCATATTGACACGATAGCATCACACTGTTGCTCCCGTTCCACCACACACCAAAGGTGCATCATTGGATTGAGATCTGGAGAATGTGGAGGCTATTGGAGTCCAGTGAACTCATTGTCATGTTCAAGAAAGACTTGGAGGTGATTTGAGCTTTGTGACATGGTGCATTATCCTGCTGGAAGAAGCCATCAGAAGATGCTATGCTGGGGTCATAAAGGGCATGGATAGCAACAATACGCAGGCTGTGGTGGTTAAACCATGATCAACTGGTGCTAAAGAGCCCTGGATGATTGATGAATCCATGCTTTCTTGTTATACCATATTCTGACCCTACCATCTGAATGTGGCAGCATTTGCATTTATAATGCCTTCAATTAGTCTATCATGATGTCAACAAGTAAATTTAATCCAGGCAATTCCTCTTCACTTGATATTTTCTATTTATCAGACCATTCTCTGTAAACCTTAGAAATGGTTGTTTCTAAAAATCAGCAGTTTCTGAAATATACTCAAACCAGCTGGTCAGGCCCCAACAGCGATGTCATACTCAAAGTAAATTAAATCCACTTTCTCCCTCATTCTGATTCTAAGTTTGAACTTGAGCAAGTCATCTTGATCATGTCTACATGAATAAATATCTTGGGTTGCTGCAATGCAGTTGGCTGAATGACTATTTGGTTAAAGTAAATTGAACGGGTTAACCTAATAATGTGTCTGTCTGGGTGCTCCAGCAGACAGTCTGTAAAGCGGTAGTGTGATGTAGGAAACAGCTGAAGCAATCCTCAGCTTTGACCACTAGATGCTGCAGAGCAAAAATAGGTGACGTCAACAATAGAAGAGTTAAATACCCAGTGAGTTGTAGGAAATGCTTGCCGGGTGCGGTGGCGCGCGCCTGTA
>CM047990.1:8641875-8660568 GCA_026261665.1 Melanotaenia duboulayi | reverse complement strand
GCTGTGATGATAATTAGTTGACACACCTGGGATTAATATGTCCCTTTGGTCACATCATTTTCAGTCTTTTCTAGGGGTACCTTCATTATTGTCCAGACCTGTTTCCTGAGTTTATTTATTTTTTAAATAATTCTGTTGAAGCATGACTGAAAAGCAGTGTCTGACTTTCATTGGTTAAATTTAATAGAATTTTTTTAATATTACTTTTGCCAGATTCAAGTTATTTCTGTGAACATTGTGAGTTTTTCTTTGTCCATGTCTGTATGAGATTGGTTCAAGAAGCAAGTGCATAATGGAAAGCATGTTTTCTCTTTTATCACAGCTGTACCTCAATGTGGGGATCCTGGAGCATGAGATTGAAGCAGGCATTACCACACACCAGGAGCTGTTCCCTCACAGTATGCTCAGTGTGGTGGCCAACTTCATCCCTTATTCAGACCACAACCAGAGTCCAAGAAACATGTACCAGTGTCAAATGGGTAAGTCAGAGGCCGCAATTAAAGTCCTTGCACAAAATGTGCAGATCAATATCAGAGGTAGCTGATAATAGTTTTATTATTTCTAAATTATTTGCGTTGGTGGACACCTGAACTTGCTGAGCAGATTCACTCCCTGGCACATCCGTGTGCAGCGAATGTTTCTACAGAAACGTAGAAAAAAAAATTAAAGGGTGAAACCTCAAACCACCATGCTACTGATGTCACAAATTGTGTAATTGTGTTAACATTTACCTTTACCGGAAAATGTTGCTGCTACTTAAGTTATTGGAAAACAAAGAAACTGCACATCTGTTCTTGTTTGTTTTCTTAAACTGTTTAGATATTTGTTAAATGGAGTCCTGTTGGAGTGAACTGTCACAAGAAATATGACTCGAATTATTCTTGCTGGTATCTGGAAATGCTGAGCACAGGATGGGAGGCAGTTCCTTTCACTATGACTTCGACTTTTGTCTGCTTTCTATAGAGTGCATTTGGCTTCGCGCACTTAGCATTAACCCTCAAAACTCCCCCATCTTGCCGGCTCTCTTGAGGACCATCGCTTTTATATTGTCAACAATTTCTCAGAAAAGGTAGTGTACAGTGTTGGGGTAGTTACTCTAAAAAAGTAATTAGTTACTAGTTACTTATTACTTCTGTAAATTGTAATGAAATTAATCGTTACTGCATTTGAAAGTAGTTGGAAACAACACGTTAGACATATCCACAGTAAAGTGTGAAATATGTATTTTTTGTGTTGGTTTAAAATTAAATTATCTAAATGAAATACTTGCAATGGTTGAACAATATGAAATGATTTAAATGGGTACTATGATGTAGGACTGTAAAGTTTTTAACTTTGGAGAAGGGGTGGGATTTAATAAGTTTTACTTCTTCCCGCCCCGTTTCGAGCATGATCTTTGTTTCATTTTTCTTTTTTGTATTTGGAATTTTCATGGCTGTACATTTGGTTTTGTATGTGCTTGAAATAAACTTACTTACTTACTTATTACTAAACTAAAAGTAATATCTAATCTGAAGCAGCCAAAGATCAAAAAATGACATTTGGCTCTTTTTGGCATTTTGCTACAGTCCATTGTTTCGCCACCGCCACAGACCAAGTGGTCAAGCCGCACCACAGAGCCGAATATGACATGGATTTCAACATGGAAACAAAATGTCTCCAGATTCATTTTTTCAGGTCACACTGGGCAGAACGTTGTGGGACCTGTGTGGAAAGAAACTTGTATTTACCATAGACCACGCTTCAAATGTCACGCTGCCCCACCCCCTTCTTTCTTTCTCTAATCGTGTTAAGTAATCGAAATCTCAATTTCAATCAAAACAATCGTGATTATCATTTTTCCCATAATCGAGCAGCCCTAGCTGGAATAAAGCAAAAAGAGACCTCTAGCAGAGCTAGAGTTGGCTCTGTGTTTAAATATATAAATAGTCCCTGTTGTGTGTTTGTTTCAAAGCTAGTATTTTTCTCCTGAAATCCAAGATCTGAGAGAAAGATGTGTAGATGAGAAAAGGGTTGGTCCGTGTTATTTATCTACTGTGCTAATTGTCAGAAATTCAGTTTATTATTATTTTTTGTTTTTTGGTTGGCCCTTATGATGCTATATCTATTGATAAACTCATTTTACATAATTTTGACCTCATAATAAAAAAATAATGTCTGTATGCTGACTGCTTACAAGTGTTGTGTTTCTACATGTAGTTTTACATTTAATAAATCATGTGGACCAAAAACAGCAAAGAATGGCTTGGAGTTTTAAGGGTTCAACATGTCTATAATCTATGGCTCTAATTACTCAGTTTAAATCCTTTCATTACAGTTTTGGTTTTCTCTAACAACTATTTGACTTTAAAAGCCATGAAACATGTTAATGTAGATTTAACCTTCTTCTTTTTCCAGGTAAGCAGACTATGGGTTTCCCTCTGCACTCATTTATGGATCGCTCTGATAACAAGCTGTACCGGCTCCAGACCCCACAAAGCCCACTGGTCAGGCCCTACATGTACGACTACTACAACCTGGACAATTACCCCAGCGGTACAAACGCTGTTGTGGCCGTCATATCCTACACAGGCTACGACATGGAGGATGCCATGGTGAATATAGTACAGCAGCGTTGCTTAACTTTCCTTTAAGAAGTGAAATATTGACACTGTTTGACCTTTTTTTAGATTGTGAACAAGTCATCATGGGAGAGAGGCTTTGCTCATGGGAGCATCTACAAGACAGAGTTAGTGGACCTGGCAGAGAAGGTGAGGGGAGACGATAGTGTGGTGTTTGGGACCAAGTCTGGGGACCCAAAAATATACGATAAACTGGATGCTGATGGACTGCCTCACATTGGATCAACTCTTCAGTACGGAGACCCCTACTACAGCTACATCAGCCTCAACACAGGCCAAACCTTTGTCACCTATTACAAGTAAGTGTCAACATTTTTGTTATGTGATACTGCAATTTTCCACAAAATTGACCTCAGCAAGCAGATTATTTTTTCTTCTTGTGCTTGCAGGAACCAGGAGGCCTGTGTTGTTGACAACATAAAGATCTGCAGCAACGACACCGGTACAGGTCGTTTTAAACGTATCTGTATCACCATGCGAGTGCCACGAAACCCTACAATTGGGGACAAGTTTGCCAGCCGCCACGGTCAGAAGGGCATTCTGAGTCGCCTGTGGCCGGCGGAGGACATGCCCTTCACAGAGAGTGGAATGACACCAGACATCCTGTTCAACCCCCATGGCTTTCCCTCTCGCATGACAATCGGGATGCTCATCGAGAGCATGGCTGGTAAGGCGGGCGCCCTGCACGGCCTGAGCCACGACGCCACACCCTTCACCTTCTCTGAGGAGAACTCTGCGCTTGAATACTTTGGGGAACTGCTCCGGGCAGGTGGCTACAACTACTACGGCACAGAGCGGCTCTACAGTGGCCTGAGCGGTCAGGAGCTAGAGGCGGACATCTTCATTGGCGTCGTCTACTACCAGAGACTACGTCACATGGTCTCTGACAAATTTCAAGTGAGGACCACAGGAGCACGGGACAAGGTGACAAACCAGCCTGTCGGAGGAAGGAACATCCAGGGAGGCATCCGCTTTGGGGAGATGGAGCGTGATGCCCTGCTGGCCCACGGCTCTTCGTTCTTGCTGCATGATCGCCTCTTTAACTGCTCGGACCGCTCAGTGGCTCAGGTTTGCGTTGACTGCGGCAGCCTGCTCTCCCCACTCTTGGAGAAACCTCCACCCTATTGGTCGGCCATGCGCCACCGAAAAATTGTCTGCACCCTTTGTGGCAAGAGTGACTCCATTGACTCGGTTTCCGTTCCTTATGTTTTCCGCTACTTTGTAGCTGAGCTCGCGGCCATGAACATCAAAGTGAAATTAGAAGTAAAGTGAAGTTCGCAGGATAAGAAAAGACGTGTCTGGTGTGAGAGTAGCATCAAGTTGCTCTTTATGCTATTGTATAAATGAATCCTTTTGGAGCTGGTAGTTTTTCTGCTTAACAAAAATCAATGTTTAGAGCACTGATCAAAGTACGATAAATTTAATTCTTGTTTTTTAAACCTTCAAGTAAAGTACAAGCTCAGTACTTAAAAGGTTGATGTAAAATCACGGTCAAAGTTCATAATTAAATAAAAAGGCATCAAAGTGAAACTTGTCACAGACTCATCCCTCTTCAGCTTTATCCACATGAACTGGATAAACAATCATCTCTCTCAAAGTTGCCACAGCATCGATCTTTGTGGATAAAAGGAAACACTGTATGTCATGTTTAGAGACTTTGAACAACTCATGTCACGGCTGCTGCTCGGATACTTCCTGATCATTTGATTCGGTAAGAAGGCTCCTCACTTGGTCCTCGACCGAACCGAGCATCCTATGTGCAGACAAGGTCAGAAATGGAGAATCAGAGAGCAGTTCTAACAGGGAAGCTTGTTGAAACATAATGTAAAAATGACTTTTTAAGACATAAAAATCAATATTAAATTGAATTTACTAGAGAACAGTGGGCTCTCTAGAGATGGGATGAGTTTCCTAAATGAGATAAAGTAAAAAAGATGGCAAGTTTTTGTGCTTTTCATTTATTTTTTACTCTTGTATTTTGGGATTGACAAGTGGAATTTGAGTTACAGCTAATCAAAAGATGTATGCAATGATGTGGAGCAACACAGAAAAAAACCAATCTGGTCCAACCTGATGCAGTGTTTGTGTTCATGTTTGCAAAAACTGCTGATATTTTTAGGTGGACATGAAAATTTCTTCTTCAGCCTCATGAGTTGCAGCTGGTTCCTTCATTAGAATTCATCTCTGATTTTTATTTTGAGGGCGTTCTGACCTCCGTCGCTGCTCATAAGTACTTCACATAGCCCTGATTAAGTAATATAATAAAAAAAAATATCCCTGTTATAACCGTAGTTTCAAAAACTTAAGACATAATCATTTATGCCTTAAGTTTCCTAATTAAGCTGTGAAATCCACAATATTTCTATTGAAATCAAAAAGAGATTTTAAGGAAAGTATGTAAATTTTAAGTCAATTTTAAATCTTCATAAATTTAAAATGACTGTAATTATTTAAAATGAGACACCTTTTCCCTTTACCCAGCTGTGTTCATGACAGCTGTGCTAAAACAGTTGGCAGGTCCAGCACAGTAGGGATAGTGTAGTCTGGTTGCACTGAACCATCTAACACAGCACTGTGTGCATTTTTAATCCACACTGTGGCTTGCACCCCGGCATTAAAGCCCCCTCGGATATCTGTGTCCAGAGAGTCTCCCACCATAACACAGTCCTGTGGTTCCACCTCTAGTAAGTTGAAGCATAACGTGAAAATGGAGAGGCATGGTTTTTGCTCTGCATGATCTCCTCCAATTACAATGGCATCAAAGAACTCCTCACATTGGACTGCCTCCACTTTCTCCCTCTGAGTCCGAGTTTCCCCATTGGTCAGCAGCAGCAGCTTGTATCTGCTGCGTAGTTGTTTCAGGAGGGTGCGTACTTCAGGAGACAGGCAGAGAACATCCAGTCGACTATTTTTCCACATGTAATAGCACTGATCGGCCAAAGAGGGTGTGGAGCAACTGCCAACAGTCTCCATGATACTTTCCTCCCAGTGACGCACACGGACTTCATCCACTGATAGGCCAGATGAGGAGTCAAAACACTCATGTAAAAGCTTCTGCTTGAATTTGTCACAAATGCTGCGGATGGCGGTGTCATCGAGGCCCAGCGTGGTCTTCAACAGTTCGCTGGTCTGTAACATTCACACAGGAGATAACCTTGTGAAATTTAAATATTTATAACCAGTTCAGGAATCAAAAGTGAGTACATTTTTAACATTAAAGGTCTGTTTTATCAATGTAATGATGCAAATCTGTACGATCAAGTTATTTATTATCATGCAGCATGGTCTAACTTACATGGAGAACAACTTCTCCATCTAAGGATAATCTATTACCACTGTCTACATTTTATGAAAAGCATGTAAAGGTCATTTATTCACTGGATGTCATGACTGTGCCAAATCAATTAGTCCCTAATAGTTCAGAGAACTCTTTTAATACAGGGTCATTCTGCTCCTACTAAAAGAGTAGAAATTATATCAACAGGACTGGAGCTACCTGTGACATACAGTACCTATACAGTGTTTGGTCCAGATTATACCACAATAAAGGCTTTTAAAGGTATTTTCTCCTTTAATGAACTCCACAGGTCCCATAATCCTCAGAGAGTTTGAAATAATTTGATCTGAATGTATTTTAAACCTACCAATTGGGTATATTTTCCATATTTACAAGTTTTTGTAATGTCTGTTTCCAATTAAGAATTTGTATGTTTGAACTGATCACATACAGTTAGATTATAGACTGTAACCCTCATCCTATGAAAGCTGCTATTCTGATGGGGGGCTAAATAAAGGCCGTGAGAAAAGACTTTTAAGAACATGGTTGTAATTGCTGTAGTATTAAAACAAAGAAAGGTACATTTCCTCCAACATTTAGGGCTGTCAGCCATGAGGTGTATTTGCATGTGTATATATATAGTTTCACACAGGTGGAGAATGTCTAAACAGATTTAAGTCTCTTTTATGCAACGAATACCATAATAAAAACTAAAAGTTAAAACCATAATAAAAACAAAAATATGCGAACTAGCGATCATTTCGAACATATACAAATGACCCCTTTCGGGCTCCGTAGTAACACAATAAAAACAATAAAAGAGAAGGTCCAACAGCAACGGTCGTTTAACATTAATGGATATGAGAATTACACCCATTAATTAAATAAATTGCAAGTCTAATTTGGTTATAACGTCAATTTAACCTCCTTTAAAATGAGCTCCTAAACTAGCCCAACATCCGGAACAGCCAGGTAATGGATAAGGTAGAACCAAGAATATCCAGTCTCATTTACCTTTTGAATTGCCACTATACCAGCTCCACTCGTATCAATGAGTGTGTTATCAAGATCAAACAAAATAGCTTTCACAGCGTTGCCCTCCATTCCGACGCACGCGGTCATTGAATGAAAGAGTGGAGCAAACGTTAAAAAAAAAAAAAAAAAAAAAAAAAAAACACGTTTCCGGAAGTACTGAAAAGAGCAGTGCTTGATGGGATTTGTAGTTATATCTACAGACACGTCCACTTTTCCGTATGTCCTCTAGATGGCGTAATTAAATCAACAAACAAACTGTATTTTGGCGTTAGTTTGACAGATTAGAAACTAGGTCTGTCTCATAGACTCCATAACAGATACACATTTAAGCTGCCCACTTAATATGATTAAGTTTTACAAAGCTTATCCATGAAATGTTTCCCTATAGTGCACACTTTTTATTGTAGATTTTTCTCATTAGATCTTTAAACAATTTAAAAAATAGTAAATAATAATAATAATAAAAATAATAATAATAACAATACAAAATAAAACAAAATAATTGTCTAAAAAGAACAAACCAAAAAACTGATGTACCCCAGAAAGCACCCACCATTTGCCTTATTTCCCCATTATTACACCTTTATCACCTATATCACATTTCTTTCCAGCTTTCCTCTGGTCTAATCAGTAAGGTTAAAAGATATATTTCTTCATATTTTCATGCCATAAGCTTACTTCAAAATCAATTAGCAGTACTGTGAGCCTCCTGTTTAAATTAAATTGGTTCATATAACTCTCTTAGTTAGTGCTAAGTACTGTGGATACTGAGGTACTGTCTGAGTATCATTATAGTTTATTTATTTAAGTGAAAATCCACATTAACTGAATTGATGTATCCCTAAATACACCAATTAAAAACAATATATCCACACTATCTGAAAAATTAATTTAGGGCTATTATATAACTAAATTAGCACTGCTATGTAGCTTTATGTTAACATCAGATAATAGTCGTACATAACTGTAGTCGTTCGTTGTACTTGCACAGGGACAAAATCCCCCCTATAAATGTGCAGCCAAGAGTACATATTTTTTAAAGGAAACTAGTGTAGTAATACTGGTGAGCCATACAAGTCTGAAAAGACAATTTTGTCCTCCAGTGACCTATCTGTCATCT
Organism: Melanotaenia duboulayi; assembly: GCA_026261665.1. NCBI lineage: Eukaryota > Metazoa > Chordata > Actinopteri > Atheriniformes > Melanotaeniidae > Melanotaenia > Melanotaenia duboulayi. Next base: position 8,652,515 of record CM047990.1, on the reverse strand, counting down.
TAGGTGTCCCTTGGGGTGTCCAATGAGATTTCAAAGGTGGGCAGTGCCACCCTGGCCACCTTTTTAGCTCTGCTCCTGGGGGACATCACTCAAAGCTTATTATGACCCACAAAAATTATTACTTGATAAGTGATGATGATGATATATAAAACTGAGCAGGATATATTTTCACTTCTCTAAATAAATGCCTTTACGTGACTCCTGACCATGCATATTGCCAATTTAAACACATATTCCGTGACAAACAGTCTTTCAAAAATAAAAACATACCTCAGTTCTTATGCAACCTGTCCTTTAACTCTCTTATCTGGCAAAGGGCCAGAGGTTCACACGCAACACTGTGCAGGCTTGTTGCACTACCATGCTAAAACTAATCACACATCACAACAAGCCTTTCTCACATTACATGCATTGTATTGTAATTGCAGCACAGGTGCTTTTGTCTGGAAAAAAATGTAATAAAAAATAATAATTTCAAGAACTTTGGCCCAAGCCTGCCAAAGATAAAGTTATGAAATGGTGTGAGTGTGCTTTTATCAGAACAAACACCTGTTGTTTGCATGTGAGGGATGTTTAAATGACAGACTGCATCAAATAAACTCAGGGAACTTTTTAAAATTCTTTTTAATTACCCCCTATTCCAGAAAAAGGAGGTGAAACATAAACAGCAGATGAGTAAAAACCAAACTTATAAGTGTAAAGATGGAATTTCCCCTCACAGGTGCAGGTGGAAAAAAAGGCAAATGACTTTTCTAACAGTCCCTGTGTGACGCTTCCAAGAAAATGCTGGCATCTGAAGGACCTTAGAGGCCCGGTATCTTTGTCTGCACGACACCATTCCTTTTTTATCTGTGTGGGTGGTCATAGCTGCATATAGTCACACGCAATCTCTCAGCTGGGCACGAATCCCATGAGGGCCAGTTATTGAGGGTGTCATTTTTCTAAACACCTTGTAATGCTTACATTTGACTTGAATACAACTTAGTTAAACTGAATACAAAAATAAAATTGAATTAAATCACATATGTTTCCAGTGCTGACTCTGTGATGAACTTGATGAACCTGAGGGTAATAATGTGATTTGTAATGTGTCAGCTTTATTCATTGATTATCACACTTGACAATGATTTTGGTGATACTTCTCATAATTAACAACTGGTAGTCTGGACTGTGTGCATCCTTAAATTTGATTGGCATGACCTGGGCTCTACTTGACAACAGACACGTATCAAATGTGCAAATACCAAGATATGAGGGTTTCTTTACACAGTTTTACTTATTTCCTCCTAGCTCTTGAATAGACACCAGATTCCTTGAATTGTCGGAGCATTCTTCAGTTCTGCCAGATCTGGATAAAATAATGCCTGTGATGCTGCTGTGATAAAAAAGGAAAAGCGATAACTGGTACCCAGCTATGCTTTCTTTGTCAAGTTGATCCCATCAGACTTTACCTCTGATATAGAGAGAAAATCCGGCCACACACACACACACACACACACACACACACACACACACACACACTTAGACATAAAAATACACACGTAGATGTGAGATTTTATCAAGACCAGGGGAATGTACCAACTACAGTGTAAATAGAGAAACACGAGTGTGCCTAATGCCACTTGTCATGGACACAAGAGGAGTATGGCAACCTGCACGTACACAAACAGAAAAAGCCTGATCTGAGGTAGGATGGTGCCATTTCAGGGGGTTATGCAATGCCCTCCATGATGAGGGAGCAGTAGCCTTTTCTTTAAAGCTTATGTAAACTGTCTTCTAGAACCCTACAGTAGTCTGTCACCCATGTGTTTTTAAAGCATGAGTTTTTTTTGCATCTGCTCCAATTACAAGTGTTATTGACTGTTTCTCCTTCAGCCTGACATAGATGTATATACAGTAAATTGTTCATTTTCTTCATGGTTTTTTGTGGATGCATATCATCTGAAGAGGAGATAGTGAATTTTTCTTGTGTGGCAGGTTGCCAGTGCCTCCAGTAACCCCGGTCTCTGTGCTGATACACCTGAGTCCCTCTGACCGACCACTGAACCGGCACAGCAGCAGGGAAGAAGCAAACTATGTGTGGTCAGAGTAAAGCACTAAGAGCCCAAACACTGGAAGATCATGGCAGCAAGTGTGAGCTCATACTGCTCCCACACAAGTAAAACCTTTTTCACATGGGAAAATTTAAGGGTGAGCCTTTTGCAGCACACATGTTGTAAATATTTTGTTGTTTATCTGTCATTTCATGCATACACTTTTCTGAGTTAGCAAAATGTAAACCTTTAACAAAAATGTAAACGCTGCATTTGAGGTAGAGTTATCTTGTTAATTCTGTTTCATTTCTGTTGAGTTGTAGGTATCACAGTCTCCAGTTCCTGTTTGTTTACTTTTCGACTACAACATGGAAGATCACATACTAAGAACAATTTTCGCTTTGAATTTGATTTTAGTTTTGTAGCAGTAGCTCAACATTAGCACTACTATTACTTCACTTTCATCAGCTGAGGAGGCGAAGGGAGATAGAGTACTGTAAGTGCGTCATCATGTGTACCGTACATCGCAGAAGGACAAGGGAACAAGCATGCGCACAATGACCGGAATTAATTTAATTTAATTTAGGTGTTTACAAGGTCATTTTAAAGAGGATTTAACTTTTAATCTGAATAAAAGATTAATTAAAACTCATGTAAACCTGGAAAACCATGCATTAAACCCTATACAAATACAATAAAACCAGTCATTGCTTAATGCTTTTTTTAATTATATCTATATTATTTTAGTGCCAATGTAAAACATATATCATCCTCCATGTTCGACATCAGAAGTGAAAAGTAACACCTTAAATGATCCTTTGAATTTATTTATTCAGCAAAATGTACATTAAAAACATGAAAATATCTACATTTTAAACTGTGCTATAATTAGCAGTATCAAGTCCATTTAATAAAAAGGAATGAACAACAGTCTAATTTCACTATTGTAGATATCTTAAAAGTAAAACTTTAACTCCATGGAGCCCTGGGGACTTCTGATTTCCTCCCAAATGCAAATATTTTCCAAATCCATACCTTCCACTCATAAGGCTGATTTTACGTTGGAATGTTTTATTTCTAAGTCTGAAACTTATCCTCGGGGCATCTCCACTTTGAAAAGTAGATGAAAGAAAATTCAAATGAAAGACATAAAACAAACTAAAGTGAGATAACACAGCAGCATCAAATGTACCATCAAATTGTGCAGCAGTTAAAATATTTGAGGTAAAACTGATTCTTTTGAACTTATTTTTTACATAAAGTGATCAAATAATAAATAAGTTTCTTTAACGCTGTTAGTTGCTTAATCACAATATGCTGTATGGCATTGTCCATCACACAAAAGTAATGACATTTTTTTTTAATAAGTTGTGTAATTTATCAAGATTTAGCGATCTCTCCCTTTTTGCTGCAGCAGGTCTACAGAAGAATTTCCACCAGTAAACAGTAAATCACAGACTAATAAAAAAAACCTTCCTGCCTTCTTAGAATGAACTTCATTTACTTTCAAGATGATAAACTGACGCTCAGTTCTAGTTTCTGTTTCAGCAGGAAAAAAATCACATGAATGAGTCAGGATGTTTAAATGTTATAAGAAGAATGTGATGTAATTGTGACTTTAAATAAGCTATGACTCTTGATTTCTGTCAAAGGCCAACAAGTTGCGACAGCCTGAAAAGTTCTCTGGCTCTACTCTGCTGGCACGTCACTGACACCAATTATATTGTCACATTTTTACAGGGGAAGTAAGTAAACAGCCATGCTCAGTCTCACAGAAATGTCTCTGTCATAGATGTCATATTAATGACAATCCCTTTGTTGATTAAAACAAAAAGCAAAATACACTATTTCAGCTGAGAGACTTCTGACGGCTCAAAATCTCAAACTAACACAGTGCATAGTCTTTTTTGTCTACCTTGGTCAAAGGCACAGTTATAATGTGACTTGCTTATTTTTTTGTGTGTGTGTGTGTACTAAAGCCCCTTTAACACACAGTAATCTTATTCCATACACTGCATCACATCAGTGTATCCCAGAAGTGCCATTTTCAGTCTGAGTCAATGAAGACAGGATTGAACAAGCTGAGACAGACAACTGGGTGAAGTGGATTGAAGACTTTGATGGTTCTTTACAAAAAAAAAAAAGAAAAAAGAAAGAAAAAAACACCACAGATCCAACCCACTGGTCAGCTGTGCTGCAGCCCATGAAAAGGAAGTAATCCCTTTTCAAATCTTTTATGCCAGCATCCTAAGATGCTTATTTATACACATGAAGGAAAGTTTATTTAAAGTCTTTAAGTATTAGTATCATAATAATTCTGATCAACCCAATCCAATCAACTTTATTTACATAGCACATTCTAAAACAAAGAAACACAGAAATTAAAATACTAAAATAGACTAAAAGCAGTAAAAGGTTAAAATGCATTAAAAGAAATGAAACGATCAAGACAGCTTACAATAATGTCATGGTTTACGGTTTCCTTGTTTGTTTGTTTTTTTGTCCTTGAGTCTTCTGTGTTTTGGTTTCTTATCTTGTTTGTCCTGTTTTGGCTGCTCCTGATTAAGCTCACCTGGTTCAGCTATCACATTCATTTTACCTGTTTCTTGTTAGTTGTCCTCTGTATATATACCCCTTGGTTTCTGTTACTCCAGGGGTGCCCAAGTTCAGTCCTCGAGATCTACCATCCTGCAACTTTTAGATACAGCCCTTCTCCAACTCACCTGAATAAAATGGCTTGTTACCAGGCCTCTGAAGAGCTGAATGACATGCAGATGACATGGTAGATCTCTAGGACCGAACTTGGGCACCCTAGTCTTACTCATTGCCAGATCATTGTTGTGTTTTCTCCATGTTCCAGTTTGTGCCCCTTTTCTCCTGTTCTTTGAAATAAATCTAGATATTTGTGCTGGTCTGCCTCCTGCCTTGTCGGTCAAAGATAGAATACACCAAAATAAATGAAAAGATTAATAGACATTAGAAGAAATTACACAACTAAAAAGGCTTTAAAAAGACTGCTACACTAAAAGAAATTAAAAGGCTAAAATACACTGAAAAACAGAGACCACACAGTCCTCAGGCTGTACTAAAAGCCAAAGAGTGAACATGTGTTTAATACACCATTTAAAAGTTTCCAGGGTGACGGCCAGTTTGATCTCAGAGGGGAGATCTTTCCACACTTTGGGCTCCAGAACTAAAAACATTCGATCACCTCTGGTTTTGGAAAGACTAGCAGGAGACCTCAGTGCCGTTGATGGCATGTCTTCAAGCAGGTCTGATATGTAAGTTAATGCTGGTCCGGTTAACGATTTAAAAACAAACAATAAAATCTTAAAATTAATTTAAAAACTCCAGTATATTATATAGCAACCAGTGTAGTGAAGCCAGGATGGGGGTGATGTGTTCACGCATTTTATTGCCAGTTAAAAGCAGTTAGATGAGCCAGAGGTTTGGTTGAGTCAGCATACAGAGCATTACAGTAGTCCCAGCTGATGTAATAAAAACATGAACCACACCTTCAAAAAGACAAAACTGATTTAATTATTGATAAAATCCATAATTGATAAAAACTGGATTCCACTGCACCATTAATCTGTCAAGTTTAAAATCAATGTCCATTTTGATACCAACGTTTATAATGACGAGTTTTATGAATGACTATAAGGGACCCAGATCAAAAGCAAATTAATCATAAAACTGCTGGGACCACAATAAACTCCTGTAATCTTCATTTAATTTTAAAAAGTTAAAAGCCATCCACCCTTTGACCCCTTTTAGACACACCTTCAACAGAAACAGGGAAATTTGGTTGCTTACAAAAATAATCAAAACTAATAATTGTAAAAGATTGTAGTATAAATAAATAATAATAATAATATAATCATATAGTCAACTAGCAGCACCATGAAACTTATCCTTTAAATCTGAACATAAAAATGTAAATATAAATTATTTCAGTTTGAATGACAGTCTACGAGTAAATCCATGATTTTTATCAGAGGTACAGTTTAAGTTTGAGGAATCATGTGAATCAGCTGCACGAATACAAAATAAGTAGACATAGAACTTGTCAAATGAAATGAAATGAAATGAAATCAGATATTCACTTTGTAGTCAAAGTAGAACAGCAACTTTGTCACCATCACCCCAATAGGGCATGGTATGAATTGTCCATGTAGTTCCTGGCAATAAACAGCTTCAGGGACTGATACTCCCCTCCAGCCACTGTTCCCAACTCCTCACTAAGAAAAGTAGCTATTGTAGCTTTGTACGTTTCATTTTCAGCATGGTCATGAAACAGAGGTGATCATCTCCTGCTCTGAATACAGCTAGGAGCTTTGTGCTACTCCGAGACGACCAAGCCTCAATGAGTGCTTCTGGATGGGGGCGAGGTCTGCACAGCACCCGCTCCTCATTGGGAAGAGTAAACTACGTTCATTCACGTCAGTCTCCAAAAGTCTCCAATACTACTAGAAAAAGTCGCTAGATTTGTCATTAGTAGATTTTTTATTTTATTTTTAAAATTAAAGTCGCTAGGGGGGTCTGAAACTGCTAAATATAGCAACAAAGTTGCTAAGTTGGCAACACTGAGGAATAATAAATTCTCCCAAGACCTGTTTACACACATGAGCCAATCGCAGTGGTTGTTTGTCTTTGTTCACACGCACATTGGCTGTTGTCTTCTTCGTTGGTTTTCGTCTTATTTTCTTGTATTGAAGTTAGTTTGAGTCGGCAAACCAGCAGCTAATTTGTGGATTATTGTGAACTACTGGGCTGAAGAGGGGAGCGGAAGTTTGTTAGCGACAAAATAAATTCAATTATAACTACCTCAATTATAATAATCATATATATAACTACTACAAGAAAAAGACCAGCAAATGCATTGGTCACCATTGCACGAGTAGATGAAAAATTCACTCACACTACATTTTAGTCACAAAATGTGACCATTTGGTCACAGTCTGGAGCCTTGTACTGCTTATTGTTTGAATTCAGGGGGAATGAAAAGTTTATTAAAATCTAAATCTTAGTTCATAATTCATTGTTTCGAGATTGCATTCTACACAGTGAGATCTGCCAGTTTTTCATGCAATTAAAGCTGTTTTCCTAAAGCAAACTTTCCTATAGCAACATTAGCTATGAAATAAATGAATGAACTAATGAAAAATACTTCTTAATTCTCTAAGGGAAATTATAGTTTTAGACCACTTTGGGATAATATATTTTTTAATGTCTCATTTCTATTTGTGCTGCTAATGTCAATTTTCTCCATGAGTAACTTGCTGTTGGGGTTGAATTTAGGCAGTTTAACTACTTGATCAGGTTTAGGCAACTTGTTTTCTTGACTTGATAAAAGCAATCATGGTCAAGTTTTGTTTTTGTGTTTTTAATACTGGCCATCTGCACTATTAACTGGTTTTAAAGTAGACCATATCTTACTTCAGGTAACACAGAACTATTGCAGTGTACATACTGTAGAATTAATTTAATAGAAATAGCAAACCATTAATATAAATAAATTTCTCGTACCTATTAGTATTTCTGAAATTCACACAAAATTAAAAATTTTTTAATCAATTAATTTAAAAAAACCAACCAACCAAAAAAAACAAAACAAACAAAAACAAACAAACAAAAAAACAAAAACAAAACATTCAAACACTACATGTTTATTACATATGTTCACTACATGATCACATGATATTTTCAACATTATCAACATTTTGGCTCAAAAATATGTTTATTTTGGATTTTTGTACTTAATGGTTCCTCAGTGTACTGGTGTATTTGCCACTATGGATATCCACTAGCAAAACAAGATCTAAACCTACTATATGTATAAATTCTGTCAGCCCATTTTTTTTATATAATGAAGATCCCAGTCCATCATCCTTCATCTACATCACATTTATAACACTTTGTCACACCCAATAAGGAGACTTAAAAAGAATAAAGCACCATTTTATACCATTTGCACAGTGTGTAATGCATTTTCTTTTGCGTTAAACTGACATCTGCTTCTGGTTTACAATGTAATGTCTTTCAGCACTGCTCTTCTCAAGGATGAGAAAACTTAGCCAGCCCAATGCCCTTTTCCTCATACCCTCTGTCTGCATCATCAAGTGTGTTGCAGAAACATAAGGAGTGGAGAGAACAGATGGTGTGTAGCTGCCTGACACTTTCCATTTGAAGGTTTTTTTTTTCCTCCTTCAGGGAAGATAGGTGATGGAGTAACATGCCCAGTGTCAATTATAGAGGTTTAATAAGAGGTTTACAGATGGAGGGTCTGGCACTGATGTTGAGGAGACATGACTCCATATGGATTCTGTGTGTCATTCCTGCCTGTCCTCCTATATGGGTTCACTGTGAGAGATCATTCAAGTTCTGACAGTAAAGTGTGACTGCATGTATTTAAGACACCCCAATTTTAACAGATTGCTATTATTTAAACAAGCATCACATCGGCTATAGCATCTACTAAAATACATCAAAATAAAAGAAAACAAAATACCGGCAGAGGTTTGTATTTTTGCCTAGTTTACTTGTGGACAAGATTTCATTTTGTTTGCTGTGTTATCTGGACATTAATACTGAGCATTCATATCGTTTGTTTCTGGAAGGAGAATGACTATAATCTGACCTAGAAACTGTATGGTAAAGAGAAGACTGTCTTTCCAAAAGTACTTTTTAAGTGTTTGGATAAAGCATCTTTACATTAAAGCCATGTGCTAACCAAGCATAGAGATTAGTAACTGAAAAGGAGCTGCCATTCTTGATTGTTGTTGCATCTCAAACCCACCAGAGGTTAAACTGGCAGAGGCTCAATGATCAGAGTCACTTCATTTAAGATATCTTCAATGATATACACATTATAACATTTAATAAATGCATTTAAAGCACAACTTCTACGGCTGATTGAAAACAAAACACCGAACTTTATAAACTGAAGGAGCAGATCAGAAAATAAACACCTTATTTAATTATTCCTTTACATAACTCACAGCACCTCCAAACAATCTATCACAGGCTTTAATAAGCACCTTGTGACTTCAGTCACATATCATTCAGGATCCCAGCGTTCTTCAGCTGCTCTGTGGAGGTGTTTCAAATAGCTTTGCAAATGCATCTTTCTACTTGTAGCATTTCGTGGCAAATTTCATGTAACCATATTCTAACCCTAACCTTAAGACTGAGTCTCAACCCTCAGAATTACTTTAACTTTGTACAATGTAGTCCCTAAACTTAAAAGAGGTCACCAGAAAGTGGTGGTCTGCCAGGTTTAGTTCTCACAATGATCTAAAAACTAGCAAGTACACACAGCCTTCTACCTGAATGTTCCACACAGAGCTGCAATCAAATAAAAAAAGTGTCCTATCATTTATCATTTAATCTGATTTAGGATTAATTTAAAATTGTAAATGTTTTGTGATGAATAATTGCTTTTCCCCGAAGTAATTAATTATTTTTTTCTCATTTACGTTTGGTGTTAAATCTGTATTGGCACAACAGAAGAGCAAACGTTACTAGTATGAGGTTTAAAAAAATAGTTGTGGTAATTTGGATTATGGATGGAATCAGGTTTCTCATACATCCTTTGCCTTAGGGAGTTGGAAAAGTTTACAAAGATGTCTTATTTTAGCTGTGACTAAATGGCTTATGTCATTACATAAATGGATCAAGTGGATTTTGTTACTAGGGCAACGGAAGCAAGCATGCAAGAAAATATACTAACTAGTTCCTGCAAACACACCACTACAGACACGGAGGAGAAGACGCTTTGAGGATGTGAAGTACATCACATTTTGATCTATAGCACAAAACATATTAACGTATCATTTTAAAATATTACTGCATCTAAAGTTACAGGCCAAAAGGTTTAGAAATGTAACTGAATTCCACACTGAACATCCTGGAGGTCTTTCTTATAGAGCAAAATACCAGATGCTGATAAGGGCTGGTGACAGGTGGCCCCCAGGTATACATAGCTGGGAATTTCTTTTTATCTCACCTGGCTGAGAAGAAAAGGGTCTCTGACCTGGCCCACAGAATCTCAAGGGAACCCCTTGTTGTCAGTATGACACTGCAGCAAAGACAGGCAACAGAGGCCCCTCTGTTAGGCAACAAACTCCTCCTCTCACCACTAACTTCAGCTCTGGCAGCAGTGTGTCTCTGTGTAGTCCATCCATGATGTGGGCACAGCTGGAGTGTTTTTCTGCTCCTCTATGGCTGAGTAGATGAAATGATCAGCTCTGCTATGGCTCACTAACTTTGCACGTCATAATATGGTTATAATAATAAACTATTACAACCAGTAGACCACCAGGGAACATATAATGTAGAAAGGGGGCAATAAAGATAAAAATAAAACAAGATATGGCAAGGTGGCAACATGCAGAGCACTTAAATGAAAGCAAATCTGGGTAAAACACTGAATCAATTTTTAATCACAAAGAAATATCATGCAATTTTCCACTAATGCAAAAAACTTTAATGTATTTCAGCTATTTCCTTTTTAGATGTATGACAGCTTTAGTTTTCCAATTCAGTCTCACTTTTTCATTAACCTTCAGATTTTAAAGCTGCCGTTTTCAGGGGGGGGGGGGGGCC
>CM047990.1:8596230-8618845 GCA_026261665.1 Melanotaenia duboulayi | reverse complement strand
TAACTTTCTTTATACAGGCCGCGTACGGACAGACTTACATCAATTAGGTGTATCAACTTTAAAAAAAATCTTTGTACATTTTATTTAATCTATATAAAAACCTTTGAATTAAATATGTCTATGATTTATATTTACAAAAATAAAATCACAAATATGAAAAGATTACAACTAAACAATTTTTAACCACGATTGTTTATTTTGGGGGAATTACTGAGGCCTAATGCGGGGGTTCGCCTCCTCCTGGTGGCTTAACGGGAAAAAACATTTTATAATTTTGTTTAAAAAAAAAAAAAAAAAGGCTTCACATACTGACACCCAGAAGCATCCACAAGGAAAACGGTCGGATATTTTTTATCTTTTTTACTATTGAATGAAGCATTTCAATACAAAATATAAACATGATAAAGCACACATGGTGTACATTCTATGATGTAAAAATACAGGAAAACGGCCGAATATGACTGTGTGTAATTTACAAGCGTGTGAACAGTGAAATAAATACATATACGTATACACCCCCACCCCAAAAAAGGCCCATAATTGATTTTTACGTTGTATAATTATAGAAGTCTATTTTACCTATTTACTTATTTTAAACTTTAAAAAATAAAAAAGTACTAGCTACACTAATTTTTAGTAGAATAATATGACGTAACTCCGTGGTCAAAACAACAAATAAAGTCCTATTATAACGAATTTGTGATGTATGAAAAAGCCACCGGCCTATATGTTGCCACGTAAAACACACTAATGGCTAGAAGCCACGGCCTGTAATAATAATTATTATTATTATTTAAATTATTATTATTATTTATTTTTTACTCTCATATTTTTTTCTCATGTTTTAACACAAACACTGCTAATAAAAATAAGAGCGAGAGAGAGAGAGAGAGGGGGGGGTTAGTGGCGGAGGAAGAGGAGGAGGTGATGGTGAGAGGGTGGGGTGATACCCTTTACAGCAGATCTGCCCACTGTAGCAAAGCATCGGACACGCAGAGACGCTGACGGACCGTGATGCTGACTTCTGTGGGTATAAATGACTTTACTTGGCGCTGCGGGATTTCGAAGCAGCTCTGGACAGCTGTGGACAGAGAGCACGCAGCTCTCACGCACACTGTTCTCACCCGCCGTCTTTGGTTGCTCATCAGGCTGTTCATGTCAGGCTGGAGAGATGTAAACTAAAATAAAATTATTTGTATTAGATTTTGGGGGTGAAAAATTATAACATTTTATCTTTCTGAAGAACAAATGTCACAATGAGGTTTGTTTGATTTGATCAAATCCAGATTCAGCATAATTTTATGTGTAATATTATATCGCATTGATTGATTTATTATTTCATCATGTTTTCCCCGCAGGATTTCTATCATGGATGTGATACCTGAGGGGATTGATCATGTCACTCAGAAAACTCTGATGACAGTTTGCGTCACTCTGTTGTTTTTCCACCTGTGGCTGTGGCTCCAGCAGCGGTCGATCCCGCGCCTACCCGGTCCCTTCGCCTGGCCGGTCATCGGGAACGCTGCGCAGCTTGGCAGCACGCCGCATTTGTACTTTACGCGCCTGGTGAAAAAATACGGCAACGTCTTCCAGATACAGCTGGGCTCTCGGTCTGTGGTGGTGCTGAACGGAGAATCCATCAAACAAGCGCTGATCAAGCAGGGATTCGAATTTGCTGGCAGACCAGACTTCACCTCTTTCCAGTACGTCTCTAACGGGGACGGCATCGCGTTTGGCAACATCTCGGACTGGTGGAAGACGCACCGCAAGGTGGCCCAGTCCACAGTCCGGATGTTTTCCACCGGCAACCCACAAACCAAAAAGACATTTGAGCAACATGCTCTGTGTGAGATCAAAGAGCTGCTGCGGCTGTTTGTGGCTAAAACGCAGGAGCATCAGTATTTCCAGCCCATGACCTATCTCGTGGTGTCCACGGCCAACATAATGAGCGCGGTGTGTTTTGGGAAGAGGTACTCCTACGAGGATGAGGAGTTTCGGCAGGTGGTGGGTAGGAACCACCAGTTCACCCAAACTGTGGGAGCAGGGAGCCTAGTGGACGTGATGCCCTGGCTTCAGTACTTCCCCAACCCCATCAGAACCATTTTTGACAACTTCAAGAAGCTCAACCAAGAATTCGGCACGTTCATTTTAAATAAAGTAACTGAACACAGAAAAACAATCCAGTCGAGCATAGTCAGGGACATGACAGATGCTTTCATAGTGGCGATGGACAGGATTGGAGAAAGCACAAGCAAACCATCTAGGAAAGACTACGTGGTCCCAACAATGGCGGATATATTTGGAGCAAGTCAAGACACCCTGTCAACTGCCCTGCAGTGGATCATCGTCATTCTGGTCAAGTAAGCAACTCTTTTAAATGATTTCATAAAACAATTTAGATGCATGAAAAGAGCTGCTGAGAAGAATAACTATAACCAGCAATAGAAAAGAAAACAGAGCTGGTCTTCAAACTTCTGCTAATGCTGCAGGCACATGAGAAAGTTCTATGGTATTTGTATTATGTAAGGGCATAGTGGGGGGGNATGAAACTGCACATCTTTGACAGAGAAGGAGGTGCCAAGTGGAAGATTGTTTGCAGATTTTAATATATATACTGTATATATATATGTAAAATCCAGTTTGAGTCTGATAGAGATTCACATCTTAAAGACGTAGCTGTTGGGCTTGCTATCAAATATGCAGACGTGCCTTCATTCAGAAGCAGAACAGATGTTGCCTGCAGAGTTATAGGTTAATAAAGTTAATATGAAATCAGTAGTCATGAAAAGTTTGGTCTTATTTGTCAATATAGGTATCCTGAGATGCAGGTGCGTCTTCAGCAGGAGGTGGACAAAGTAGTGGACCGTAGCCGTCTTCCTTCTATTGAGGACAAGCAGCAGCTGCCCTATGTCATGGCCTTCATCTATGAGGTGCTGCGCTTCACAAGCTTCATGCCCCTCACCATCCCCCATTCCACCACCACGGACACCTCCATCATGGGCTACACTATACCAAAGAACACAGTCGTCTTCATCAACCAGTGGTCCATCAACCACAACCCAAGCATGTGGTCCCAACCAGAGATATTTGACCCCCAGCGATTCCTGGACCCGGATGGTGCACTGAACAAGGACTTGGCCAGCAGTGTGCTTATCTTCTCCCTGGGCAAGCGGCGATGCATCGGCGAGGATCTGTCCAAGCTCCAGCTGTTTCTCTTCACGGCTCTGCTAGCTCACCAGTGCAACATCACCGCAGACCCAGCAAAGATACCCACACTGGACTACAACTACGGTTTGACGCTGAAACCTCACGCCTTCTCCGTGGCAGTGTCTATGCGTGATGATATGACGTTGTTGGATATGGCCTCCACTCAGATGCACTCTGAGAACACAAAGGATGAACCTTCACCAGACTCATAATCACAAACTTTAACTCACACAATAAATGAAGGTTAGGACACAACTGAGAGACTCAAGCTCATGTCTGTGGCTGAATATATATAAATATTTGTAACCTGAACTTTCAGGATGAATTCTGATGGCATTATTTGAAATAAGTAGCATGAACTGAAAATAATTAAATGGAGATTACGTACTTGTTTTTAATTTGTGTTGGACAGAAACAGATGTGGTATTTCTTTTGCAGAAACACAGTTTAATATACCAAGTATTCTGTTTGTTCATGGAGGTGAAGGATTGCAGCCTACATCCACTGAACATCCTGGAAAAGGCGGCAGAGCATCAGCACCACTCCTACAACAGTCTACCATAAAAGCAAAACTGCAGGGAAATTAGATTCCTGCTCGCTTCTTTAGTTAGATTTAAGGATATATATATATATATANNAAAAAATATTTAAGTCTTTTTTTACATGCCAGAGTCAGACTCCTGACCATTAAACTGGTGAATAAACTTTTGTAGTGCATCAGCTCTTAAGCTTAATCTTTACTAGCATAAGTGCTAATAAATACTAACATGTAATTGTTTAATATAGTTAAGTAGAAGTATAAGTGTATTACTCAGGAAAAAAGGCTTGGAAAAAGTCAAGTGCTATTTTTTTTACTAGAAAGCTTATGAAAGTCATTTAATATATTTAAAAAAATCTTCTATAGATGCTATGTTAAAGACAAGGCGATGTTTCTAAAAAGGTACACTAAACAGACCTGCTGCATTTATCGCTATAGGAACGTATGAACAGGTGTTAGATCAGTGTTATTTAGATGTTTAATAGCTTTTTTAATGTTTTATATTACTGTTTAGCCTTAAAATGTGGCCAAAACCAAAAATTGGGTTGGTGCAGTCATATTTATCTAATTCATATTATCTGTATATTCGCAGCATTTAGGAAACAGTGATCATACAGTGATTTGTTGGCTTCCTGCTAAAATATTAATTTACATGTTTAAAGACCTGGTAATAATGTTTCTGAGATCTATGAACTTTATCTGTTATATTTACATTATGTCTCCATGTACAAACTTGAATCTAAAATACTAAAAAACAAGATTTTATCCCCCAAATATAGAATTTAAATACCTCTAATTGTATCTGCTAACATTCATGTCATTGAATCTATGCTGGTCAATAACACCAAACATCAATGCTGGGCTGAGAAACCCTCAAATGACATTCCATATGCATCTGTGGTGTTGTATCGTCTCAGTTTGCCTCCCTGAAAGTTGTTTTGAATGATACTGTTCAGATACTTAATAAACCATCATTTTTCCCTGGTTAGTTTTCTATTTTCTTAGCAGGTGGAGAAAATGTTTATGCCTGTTATTTACACAAACACGACTGTGCTTGATCAGTCAGAGCCGATTAAGGAATCATTTCAACATCATCAGTGTGTCTGTCTCCTTGTATTTCAGGAAGGTGCAACAGGAAGCAAAACTCTTTATGGAAACAACACACACAAAAAAACCCAAGTGTCTGAGGTAGATATCTCATTAAAACAAAGATGACAGACAGTGCACCTGTTTTAAGAGCAGGGCTTTACATTTCCTCTGAATTTGTGAACACTAATCATAAAAAAGGCTGTGGTGTGGTGTTATGTTACAGAGAAACTTGAAATATTGCATGAAGTGGCTGTAAGACACATCTTATGTCATTACAGCTTAGACCTGTCAAGGCTGAATTAACTAGATTAGCATGAATCTCTACAGCTTGTATCCTGCAGTGGCTGAAGATAAAACATGCAGCACACACAGACAAGATACTCCTGTTGACTGCGAGTTGCATAATTCAGTCATACAGTAGTTCAGCTTAGACTGTGAATGCAGGGATATGCAGAGATATAAATGACTGTTAGCCAGATTGTAACAGAAAGGTGGCTGATAAGATCTCAGGAATGGTAGTACAGCACAAAAATAGGACATCAGGGCTGAGATGATCTTATGAGAGTCTTGACAGCAGGTCCAGGCTAGCTGGGGTTAAGTTTGGATCAAAACCAGAGCAGACTAAGTGATGAGGATCAGACAGAGCTACAGATATATAGACATGTTAGAGAAATCGCTGCAAAGCATGCAGTCTTATGTGGCTCCAGAACCTCCTCAAGACCCATGAAAACATAATTTAAAAAAAAAGAAAGGAAAGAACGAGTGATTTTTAAACAAAACTTAGTCCAAAATAGGGAAGTAGTGTGTGAAAAACTAAGTACATCTGTACTAATGACATTGAATTAAACCAGACACCCCACCCACCCCTAAAAAAAAAAACAAGAATTTTTTTTTTTAGTCTGAAATTGTTTTTGACCATTTCACAAAATGTAAGAAAAAAATAACAAAAATAGTTTATCTATAATTACAGTTTATTACCATGTTATATGTCAAAATTAATGTGCATTATTGTATTTTTATTATATCCATATATGTATTGGTTTTAAGCCAAGTTTTTACCTTTAAGTGTGCAAAACGTATTAAAAACTGTATGTATCAAATATTACACACACATCATTTAAGGTTAAAATGTACGTAGCAGCTAGGAGCTGTTGATCAATGCATTTCATTAATTGATCTTCATCAGCATGAGCACCTCTATAAAACAGAACCTTTGTCAGTTTGCTGGTGTGAAGCATGTAGGTGTGTGTTAATACAATGCCAAGGAGGAAAGACCTCAGCAATGATCTCAGAGAAGGAAGTGATGCTGCCTATCAATCTGGGAAGTTTATAAGGTAATTTCCAAACAATTTGGAGTTCATCAGTCTACAGTGACAAAACATTCAAGACAGTTATCAATTTTCCATGATGTGGCTTTCCAAACAAGGTTAGGTTTCAGTGATGGGAGAAATTACAAAAAAGAAAAAACCCAAGAGCTACATCTCAGACTCCACACAGGCCTCGGCTGATAGTCATGTTAAATGTTCAAAAGTTATGACAGCACAGTTAGAAAAAAGAAGAAAAATTGTTGTGATTTGCAGGGTTTCCAGGAGAAAGTCTCTCTAAAAAATGGCAGCACAGCTTCATTTCAGCTCCATCTGGACAAACATAAAGGCTTCTGGAACAATGTCCTCTGTTGCAGACGTAACTAAAGAGACGGGTCCAAAGCCAATGCCAGCAGTACTCATGAAGTGGGACAAAATTCCACCACGATGTGAGAAAAAGTTTTTTTAATTGTCACAACAGAGTTACTGATTGTATCTTTAACCCACAATTCTTCATGTTGAACCACGACCAACTGCCCTGAGGCTAAAGAGGCTTAAGACCCACCTTTTTTAGCTTTGCTTTTAACTGAATTTCATTTGATCTTTATTTATTTTATATAATTTCATTTCACGTTTTTATTTCATTTTACTTAACTTAATTTATTCTTAGTTGTTCTAATTGTTTCTTAAGCTTATTCAATCTTTGTTTTAACTCCAGTGTTTTCTCTATGGGAATCCTTCACGCTGGGGGTTCTGCTCGGTCTGGGGGTTGTTGCCATGGCGATCACCCTTGTCTAGGTGGATGGGGCTTACAGCTGTGGTGTAGGCTCCGGCCTGCCCTGATCTAGGTGGTTGCTGTGGCGGCGGCCTCTGTGGACATAGGTGGATTGGCTCCTGGTGTGGATGGATCCCCATGATTTTATCTCACAGCAGCATCAAGCCAAATGTTTATCACTTTTAGTATTTTTTACCTACATTTCAGTTTAGAGACAAAGTCCTTTTTACTATGCCATCTATTTGATGTGTGCAAAGGCTTGTTTTATTTTTATATGCATGCTTATTTTATATTATGTAAAGCACTTTTTGTTGCCTTCAGCATTAAAACAGCTTTATAAATAAAGTTTGATTTGATCTGATCCGATGCCTCATGTTGAAGGAAGCGGGTTTTGAGTATTTTTGCAGGTTGTTTCTGTGGACAGAACTGAGTAAAAAAGCATCAACATGACGTTAATTAATTAG
The DNA here is from genome assembly GCA_026261665.1 of Melanotaenia duboulayi. NCBI lineage: Eukaryota > Metazoa > Chordata > Actinopteri > Atheriniformes > Melanotaeniidae > Melanotaenia > Melanotaenia duboulayi. The sequence goes on along the minus strand of CM047990.1, from coordinate 8,611,468 downwards.
TATCTAGCCCAAGTGGACATGGTTGAGGATTAGACAATGGAGGTTTGACATCACACATTTTCAAGTGTTTTTACATCTCCCTCAAAGACTTCTCTAATCATCTGGATGAAAAAGAAAAAAAAATCCAACTAGCAAGTGATTAAAAGATTTTTTAAATTCATTTCCCATATTGCACACTGTTTAGAGTCAAAAACATGGCAGCCCACCAGTCACTTAATTAAAAATTGGTGCAGTAATGCAGAAAACTGCATAAAAATCTTTAAATATTGCACAGCATGCAGAAGAGCAACAATGTAAGTTCTCAAGTAGTTTGCAGCAACTGAAAGGCCAGCATGCACAGACATCAACGTCGAGTGCAAGAGACTTCTGCAGCTGCCTCAGCTGAGGCATTTGATTAGAGTTCATAAGAGGCTCATAAAACCAGTCACGAAAGGTGAAGTTTTCATCACTGTATAAACATACACCTGTGCAGATTTGGGAAGCACCCATTTAGGGAGGCTCTACTGAGGGAAAAAAAGAAAACAAGTGATACATGACTAGACTGGTGGAAGTTGTCCTGAATCAGATCCAGTCACAAATTCCCCAGTTCCTTGGCACCAAGTGTACAGTCTAGGAGAAAATGGAGGTAAATTAAAACTCCACAATCTTTCATTCTCCTGCAGGAGCCTACATGCTTCTCTTTGCTGATTTTGGATTAAGATCAATTTGGTTTATTACAAAAATCACAGTGTGCTTTAATTATAAATTGCATGTTACAAAACTGATTGCAAGAGGCTTTTCCTTATAAACAGCAATAAAACCAACAATAACACAAACGTGACAGATGAATGGCAACCTGGTTAGGATCTCAGGTTTAATCACATACTCCAGTACCATCAATCATTCAGTACACACAGCATGACACTGCACACTATAATATCTATCAGATTTGATATAACCCCAGGAAATATTAACATAAAAAAATTCTTATACATTCATACAGTAACTGTGGTAGAAAAATCAGAAGTTTCAAATTATTCTTCTTGCAATTCTTATATAGCAGATAAAACATAAAATTAAATAACTATTGATTAAAAAAAGTAAAATACATTTAATAATGAAGAGAGACATTAGAAATGCAAAAGAAACTGTGACATGATGAAGGTTTTAACATCAGGCTGAACAACACACACAAAAACACTCAAACACTCATATCTGCCGTACCTCGTATTCCTGCTAATGGACTGATGAAGCCCAATCAACATGTTTTATATTTATTTTTATATTTGTTTTGTTTTTATAATAACCTGAGCTAACATTTAGTTTGGCCCCCAGCAGCATACATATTTATTTATGTAGTGTAATGATAATCTTTTAAAGACATTTAAATCTCTTCATATATTTGTTATTTTCTTCAAAACTGAAAACAAAAATTTTAAATAAAATAAAATTTAGACTTCATACTGTTAGGAAATGAAAAAAACAAAGAAAAAACTAAATAAAATGGAAAACATCTGAAGTCAGTGTAAATGCCCAAACACTGAAAAGGTTTTGAGATTCACAGGATCAATTTTCCCACATGATCCCAGGAGATCTTCCTTCAAAAGAAATATGCATGTAAATCAGCCTCAGAAAGTCTGAATAATTTCAGCCTCTCATGTTCTTTATCTCCTTAAATCTGGCAAATATAGAAAAGCTCTAATTGATCACAGTGTTTTATGATCTACGAACCACAGGTCTAAGAACGTGTGGAGTGATTTGCATCCACCTAAAGCTCTAACAGTCTTGTTTGGACACCACTGCCACAGGAACTGAGCTGCAGCAGCGATCTGAGTAAAGTTTTTTTTTTTTTTTTTAAAGAAAAAAAACGTCACCGAAACATGTGGGATTATAGCTTTTTAAAAATCTATATGTAAATGTGTCAGATATAATGCTGGTTTGTATGATGGGAGGAGCCAGACGTCACCCAGTGGTCACAGTGTTCCAAGATGTTGAGGTGTGCTACTGTCTGATGTAGTTTTGTGAAAGTGTGGCGAGAGAGACTAGAAAAACCAGAACTTCTGGGTCACTTTCCCAAAAAGTGATATGTCAATGTTGTAAAGGAAACTTAGAACCCTGGAGACACACGGGTGTTTGGTGTTAGTGCATCAACACACGGAACCAGTGCAGGTTCTTCACGTCTACTTTAAACATTACTCTGCAAGTGAAGAGACCAGCTGCTATCGCTGTAGAACTCATGCTTTCTAATAGTTTCCATTTTCCCCACTTCAGGATTTAAGCTGCTTAACAATTCTGGATATTTGTTTTCATAGTTTTTGTTTCATGAACTACACGTTTGTGACGCAGCAGCAACTGTTACTGACGTGGATTATTCAGAAGTGTTTCTGAGCCCATGCAGTGATTTAAACAACACTTATGCATGTTATTACTGCCGCGATGTCTGAGGACCACAGTTAACTTAATATTGTGCTTTAGCCTTGAGAAAAGACTGACTTGAAGATCTTTTTATACCCAATCATGTTGCTTATGGAGAACCGAACCTGCCAAAATTAAAATTAAATACAGAAATATAAAAATGGTTCAATAAATAAATTGATGTGCCAATAAATTATACAAAAAATGTGGAAAAAAAAAAACACTTTTTCCATTACGAAAACTTATAAAACATTACACAAATTTATAATTATTTTGTAATTTTCAACTGTTTTAACTTTGTATTAATATTCTCATTTACTTTTCCATGTCATTTTCAGTTTAAATTTTTTATTTTTTACTTTTATGACCATATTTCTGTATTAGTTTCCTTTTACATTTTCATATTCCCAAAATTATTTATGTATTTTTTTCATTTAACATTTTGATTTTTTTTTAAAATTCAGTTATATTTACATCATCATTACTTCCAATCTTTCATTTTCTTCCTCTATTTTTTCAAGCGTATTTATTTCTCAGCCTCCTCTTCTGCCTCATTATGTGAATGAGGGGGGCAGCCTTTCAAGGCGTGTCTTGGGACAGATACTCGCCTACTGGTCAATCAAGCCTGAGCAGGTCAAGCCTGTGCAGCCTGCCTGGCTCTGAAGCTTGTGGCCTCGAGAAGGAAATTAAGGTTTTAAGCTGTTACAACTCCGGCAGAAATGTGTGATTTCCAGCAGGAGACACAGAAGGTACAGGATCTTCGGCTCGATGCTCTTTTAGCTGAAAAAAATCACACAATATGGAGATGACTGTTTACTGTTTAGTGTGGATGCAGTAACTGAGCGGCTGTTTCAGCTGCAGATGTGCACAACTAACAGGCTGAAGGTTCTGGTGAAGTCGGCTGTGATGCTTAGAGAACGTTGCCTGGATCGTTGAGATGAAAACTTTTCTAAATGTTCCGTGAACGCTTGCTGAAGGTCACAACTAAAATCTGAAGAACCTTCCCTGAACCACCATCTCCCTTCTTCCTGTCCCGGTCTACCGCAGCCGCTGCTCCCAGAGAAAAACTTGCTCCTTTTGGAGATTTATTGCACATTTTTCCTCTTTATTCTCATTCTCAGTGGGTTTTGGTTTGTTGATCCAGCCTGGAATTACCAGACAAATGCAAAGATGCAGTAGACTTTTTATGGTTGATTTCCCATTGATGTTACCAAACGTTACAGGCCAAAATGCCTCTAGGCACACTAGAACAGACCTGCAGTCAGAACAATAAAACATGTCACATCTGGTGGAACGAGAGAAAGGCCAGGTACATTCTGCTGGAGCAAGTTGAAGATAAAGATTCAGATTCATCTGGTACCAAGGCTGAAGTTGAACTAAACGTAGCCACTGGTGGTGCTACATCTAATCTGTTCTCACGGTAAATTGCTGTAACACTGGCCCGTTAATCCTCGCGGTGTTGGTGAAAGACGCTAGCTGCATGTGAGCCTAATTAATGCCTGAAAGATTCTCCGACTGAGCCTATGTCTGATCTTTGGATGCTACTCAGGCAACAAGGGTTTTTAGCTCCAACCACAAGTTTTCAGTTAGACTGGGATCAGGTTTTGATGATGTTTTTCTTAAGATGCAACTTTTAAGGTGCACTTTGGGAGAGGTGGAAAGAGTCTTCACTTAATTCAGCCAATTTCCTCCTCTTGTGATGTTATTTCTTTCAGCATGCATCCCATTCAGTGTGATGATGGCTACATGGCATTAATGCTTGCTTACTATATATATATTAATGAAGGGTGTAAATTCTGCAATTGTATATTTCTACAAATGTTACACAGACTTGCTGTAGGAAAGTGACTGGTTCATTCTGATTAAAGTAAACAATAAATATCACAGCGGAATTATTAAAACTGCAGTCTGCTTAAAAATGAGTGAATTACTTTAATTTAATAATATACAATCTACCAAACTGAACTCATAGCAACTAACTTGATCATTTAGGAAATTAAGCTAATTATTTCACTGATTTGGAGTTTGGGGTTTGCTTTTATTATTAAAATGTTCCTTTAACCATTAAACAACTGGAATTCAAAAGCTGAAATAAAATAAAAATGGACGGCTTAAATGTGGTGGCCAATTACTACTATTGATAATATATATTATGCCACAACATACCTCCTACACTCACAGAGTGAATTAACTTATTAATGGATGCTATATTTAAACACTCACTCCCTCTCTCTCTCACACACATATACACAAATGTAGTGTCTGTAGATTATGGAAAATGAACTTCCAAAACACTCTTCTTACAATCCGAGTGCTGGGCAGAGTATATCCAACTCCTTCTGTGCTTCTTCATCCTAAAGAAGAAGAAGAAGAAAAAATTAAAAAGCATAACATAGCAGGTGACTACAAGAACAATAAGGCCCCATTCTATAATCCTCACAGCTTTGTAACTGTAAAGAGAGATGAGTCAAAGTGGAAGCAACAGATGTGAATACAACATTTCCCTTGATGACATCTACCTCCTTGGAGACGGTGTTCATTGAACAAGCTGCTTCGCACATTGTCCTGGCTTTCTCCCTCTGCCCCAAGTCTTTATAACACTGCCAAAGAAAAGAGCAAAAAGCTGTCATTGTTTCATCCCAGCAGATTTCTGCAGAACGGTCCACAGCTCACCCTGATGTCACCACTGACCTTAGCTAGAAACACATAGTTGAGTTTGGAATAAGCCGGATGGAGCTCTTCAACCTGGATTTAAGAAAAAGATGATAAAGGCTCTTTAGTTTTTTTTTTTTTTAGAGATGACATGTCTATATTTAAAGTAGTACTGGCTGATACTTTCTATTTCAGCTAGACCCCATTCATTCGGATTGAAATCACCTACATTTTAAAGGACACACAGACATTGACACATGAAAATACCACGTGAAAAAGACCAAGAACAGAAGCAATACCCCTTTCTTCTCTGCACCACTGTTAGTTAAACATGGTGGCTGTTGGTTAGAAGGTGGCCACCTGCACTGCACCACGCTGCATGATGCATCTGTTCAAGTTTTACAAAAGATCTTCAGGTCACGAGTGGCATGTTGGAACATGGACTATTTGAATCAAATTGACGGGTGAGACACGAGGAAGAAACATGCACAGGAATATTGGCCAGGAGCAAAAGTATTTTCTCTACTGTATAAACATTTGAAATATGGGAACACAGATTAAGCCTCTTTAAAAACACATGGCTTACACTTTTAAAAACTGAGCACAGGAGCAACCTGGAGGCAAACTGCTTCAAAACACAACATAAACAGGACTGTGCAGAACGTAAGTCATTAATCAGAGCTGTGCAGGGGAACGTGTGCAATCAGTTGAACATGAAAACTCAATGCTAATCCATTAGATAAAAGAATATTATTCTTTGTATAAGACAGTTTACCCTGATAACTGTTTATTTGCAACTTTGTTGGAACAAAATGCTGAAATATGTTATGTTCAGGCTTTTGGAAAAAACATGTGTTTGATCATTTCTAATACTTTAAAAGGTCACCATTTTATTTAGTGCACTTTGAGGATATGCGTAAAAAACAGGCAGGTTTTTCTTTTAAATAAAGGCAGCACAGGCCACACCCTGATAACCTGTAAAGTGGTACCTTTGTCAGGCTCCATCCTCCCATCTTTGCAACAAAACACTTTTCACTCCCCTTTACACTACGTTCCATTCAGCAGTGTATTAAGGACTAGATCAGTAATGGAGCGTGAAGTGTTTCTTGTCAATGAACAGTGAAGAACAACAGCAGGATGTACCTTGAGAAAATTCTTTAGTGCATCTTCAACCGTAGCGCTCGGAGGGTCACCAAATAGAGTTGCGGCAACTTTTCTCTCAATCCATGACAACTGTGCAACCTGCAAAGCAATCACACAATAAAGTCTAAAAGGGACTAATTAAGAATAAAACAGGGTTAAATAAAATAAAAATAAAACTTATGTTGTGTTGGAGGCCTATATTTGTGTATTTGAAGGTAGTACGCTCCCAAAAAAGAAAACCAGAATAATTAAACAAATAAAGAAAAATAAAAATGAAAAAAAAACAACCCTGGCAGATATCTCCTTCAGTCAGCTGCTCAGACTTGCAGTGCATTTCTCTGCTGCACACTTAGATTCTGGAATAAAAGCATTCAGCCTTGTCCTCCAACCAGCTCCACATTCAAACTGTGCTGCTTTTACTGTATTTTTGAATTAAGATGCTGGGACTATTTCAACTAAGATGATTTGATTTATAGAAACAAATTCCCACAACATTTCTTACAGGATTTATACTATAGTCTACCAATTACCGTAAATGTAGCACTCAATCTCCTGCGTTTTCATCACCACACTAACCGTACACTGATACTTTTAAGCTGGCACATTTTGCGGAGGGTGATAATGGCCGTCAGAAGTCTGGGTCACACATATAACCATCCTGCCTCGCGCCATTCATCAGGTGCAGGATCACTGGTGTGATGACATGACTGAACTACTGGCTGAATGCAAGTAGATCATTTGTGAAAGGAACCACAGACAACCTGAAAAGGCGCCATCTCGGAACATATCAGGTGTTTCTGCTCCACTGCATTCCCTCTCTGTTGTTCAGTACACTTGTGCATGTGTTATATAACTTAATCAGGAACAATCTCTGCGACCGCTTTCTTCCTGTCAGGCAGCCAGTTTGACAACTTGTAACAAGTTTCATTATAAGTAGCTCAAGAAAAACAAAAACAAAACAGGAATAATCAACATAATGTCTGTCAAGTTCCAAGTTAAATATCTAAATGACAATGATTCATTACCAGATATTACTTTTCAAATATATGTTGACTGAGCGACTGAAAGCCAAGAAACAATCATGAGCTGCATCAAAAACAGGATGAGACCATCTCACTGCTACAATCTGATTTTAAGCTAACAATGGCTGGTGTTAACCTCCCAGAGCGCATTCTGTGAATATTACAGCGGGAACAACAAACCTTGGGGAAACCTAAGCAGTGGGAATGAATGAGGGGAAACCGTGGGTGGGTTAGCTAAAGGGAGGCAGGAGGCCACGCAGACATGTCAGCCACCATAATTCACAGATTATCTTTGTGAGGACATATAGGAGAGAAAGATGCTCAGTGTGCTCGGAGGGACACATACAGCATAGCACCAGCGGCCCAGCAGGTAGTAGGACATGGGGTCTTCTGGCTTCAACTCAATGGCTTTATCCAGATGATCCTGGGCGGGAAAACAGACAAAGCGAAAGAATTTTTTAACAATTGATTCATGATACAGCTGCTGTTCCACTGCCTTCTGTTCTGACCTGATCTGTCCTGCTTCACCAACCCACAAGTATTTCACAAACACCTCGCACACACGCGATCTCGCTGAGCCACCGCACACTCCCGCTTGTCACGCACCCTCCCTCTTCCTTTTCCATTCTCTTTCTCTTTGATGAGTTTTTTTTTTACTCATATCTTCCCTCTTCAGCACTTTGTCTCTCTTTTCACCTGTCAAAGAGTTCTGAAAGTACACAGTGGAAGCTGCTGACAGAAGATAAAGTGCTACGTGCCGTTGTTCTATGCACCATCTTATGTAACTGGCTGCCTGCAGGAGGGGCTTCCTGGCTTAAGTGACAGGCGTAGCCATTCTCCTTTTTGTTGAAGCAATATGCGGTATATACAATATGAGCTATGATACAGTTTATGTATCTTACCTTAAAGATGTAACCATTCTTTATCTTGTTTTGTATTGTGTCATATTCTGCCATAATTCCACACATAATGGCATACCTGTGGAGAGAAAAAATTTTTTTTAAATAAATATTAAAATAAAATAAGTTAGATTTAAAGTAATTGACAGTTAAAGAGTCTCAAACTCGCTGTGTTTATAATTTTTTAATTAAAGCTAAAGAAACATTGAAAACTAAAAATCTAAAAGAAAAAAAAAATCTTATCCAGGAGCAGAAGTGAAACAGGGGAAGTTGAACAATTATTTTATGACAGATGGAAATGTTATTTTTAGCTATTTGTAAGCTATGAGTATAGTTGTTCAGAACAGTTGTGAACAACTATACTATGTCTTGACAGCCTATTATGTAAACCTGTTTGTTTTGAATATACCTTAGTCTTATTAAGCATCTTAAATAAGTAAATAATATCTTGAAACCATTAAATTCTCAATGTGAAATGCTTGATACCTTGTAGAAATAACAGAAAAAAAACTAAAAATCCACTGGAAGAGAGGAACATTTCCCACACATATAGCATGTTGAATATGTAAAACTATGATACCATGATGCTCATGATTACCTGTAAACAAATTTTAATTGATGCATTTTTTCAGTTTTGCAGTTAGGCTGGAGATGTCACATTGTTGCATAAATCATTTAGTTTCTTTTTCTTTATTTTTAAATGAGTTGTTTGCTGGACTTAAACAATCAGCTGTCTGCAGACAACACTCTCAGTTTGGAGGATCAGATGGTTTCCTGGCTTAGTGATATAAAAGATATTCAGGTGGGGCCACCAGCCATGCAAAGAAAGTGTGATGAGTAAGTAAAGGAAATAACTGTTTGATGCAGACGTATCCAAAAATGACTCCTGCTCGATCTGCAACTAAATGTTTGAGGATTGAGTTGTCTTGGATTAAGGATTTCCAGCTCCATCCTTTGTATCCCTGAGGACTTTCCAAAGGGATTAATAAAGTATTTCTGATTCTGATATACCTGATGATCTGTGCTGCCTGGAAGGTTCATAGTGCAACCAGAAGAGCTGAGATATTTTTGGCCTTAAGCTATTCAGAGCAGAATTTTAAAATAAATTTTTTTGTTTAACAGGGAGCCAGTGTAAAGAACAGGTGGGATATGATCCACCTCTCTGGTGTAGGTGAGGACTCGAGCAACAGCGTTATGGATCAGCTGAAACTGTTTGATTAATTTTTGACTTGTACCAGTACTTGGGTCTGCTGAAAATAAATACATGAACTAATTTTTCCAAGTAACTCTGACACATCAGTCATTGTTTCCTAGAAATGTTCATAAAGCGATAGAAGGCAGATTTTGTAAATGATTTGATGTGTCTGTTAAAATTCAGTTCAGTCTAAAATAACAACATGATCTCTGGCCTGGTTTGTGCTTTCTGACATCCTGATGTAGACTACAATCTGATCCCCTGCAAAATCTGATCCATTCCTTTAGCCAGATTATTATAATAAATAAATTGTAATACTTCCTAATACTTTTACCATTGTTGTATGTAATTGCAGTGTGTTTTAAGTCACTATATTGATAATAAAGAGGTGCTCTCATCTTATAATATATTAGATTTTTTTTATCGCAGTACATAGCTATCCATAATATTTGGTTATAAAGAATCAACTGAAATATGACTTTTGGGCAAAGAAACACCTAACTGATGTTTGAATTTATTCAAAAGATGGCGAGGATACAGTATAGCATCTAAATAAATTGGCACAATGTCAACATCATAATCTCAATTACTGAGATCAGCAGTGGAAACCTAAATCCACCAAGCACTGATTTCAACCTCTGTCTGCATCCAGAAAGAAAAGTAGAGAGATGTCTGGCAGCAGCTCTCAGTCGCACCACCTTTTCTCTGGGTCACTGGGTCATTAACGATGAGTCACAACATTCGGTGATCTCCAACAAGTCTCCTCATTACACAACATCAGCAGAAATAAGCTGCTTCACCTCATTCCATTCGCTTGTTAATTATTGCACAGATATGGATCAATGGACAGGTGGAGGGGAAACACGGGGCAATTTCAGCTTTGGGATCTGTGAGTTAGAATGACACTGAGGGTTGGAGGAGTGAGCTGATCAAAGTCTTTTCACGGCCTGCCTGTTTTTAATCCTGCTGGTGCTCTGTCAGACACCACAGAGCAACATAAACACCTTTCCACATAAAGGATCAGTGGATATAAAGGTCGTTTGACAGCGACGACTGACTTGCCATTGTTGACTGTAGATGGATTCTGAATCTGAAAATGTGCATTAAGACTGATCAGGCACAACATGCAGGAAACAAAAGGTCAAAGAAATCACAGAAGAGATTAAGTGAGATTAACAAGTAGTTACAAAACAAGGACAATGTAGTTACAATCATCAATCATACTAAGAAAGAAGAAAGAAACTGCACGTTAGATTCAGTTGATAACTTTCTAACTTGTAACTGATCAAAATGCAAAAGAAAACCAAACATGTTAAAATATAATTCAGACTTACTTGGTGAGACATTTCTCTCAGTGCTAACACTTTCCCTGGAATTTGATTGTGACAAGACAATAATGAATAATTTCAAAACACCCTAAAAGTAAACAAAGGGAGATGATTTGTGTGCAACTTTAACCAAAAAAAGATTTGTGTTTATTTTCTTAATGTAACTCAGGGTGCGCCCACACAGCCACTGGCTGGCACTCGATAAGCACAGAGCTCCATAACAGAGATGCTATCAGTCTGCAGTTGTGCTGCCTGGATTCCAATGAAAACAGGCTGCTGGATGTAAAGGCGAAGAGCCAATCTGTCACCGCTCACTAAATAAAGAAATGGAGCAAGACAGAGTTTGTGCTCGGCCACTAGATTTTAATCCTATTTTCAGCTCCTGTCATACAAGAACAAGGAGTCATTCAAGTAGTTTATCAGCTTCTCAGGGCATCTGTATGCAACACTTTCAGCTGTGAATTGTTCTCATTTTCAGCTACTGTATTCTAGGAGTATTTCATGAGGATGTGTTCAACAGCAACAGGAGCATCTGCTTGACTGGATTGATTTGAAGCATGACTGTGTGGAGTTTGCATGTTCTCCCCGTGTATGCGTAGGTTCTCTCTGGGTACTCTGGCTTCCTTCCCACCGTTCAAAGACATGCACATTAGGTTAATTGGTTACTTTAAATTCTCCCTAGGAATGAATGTGAGTGTTTGTTTGTCTCTCTGTGTTGGCCATGTAATGGACTGGCGACCTATCCAGGGTGTACCTGCCTCTTGCCTGCTAATTGCTGGGATACTCTCCATCTTCCCCGGCGACGCTGAATTGGGCTAAGCGGTACAGAAAGTGGATGGATGGAGCTTTAAAATGAGCCACAATGAAATATCTTATTGTCTTTTCTTTGCTGCTAAAGTGAAACTGGCATTTGTCATACGAAGCTTAGTGAATAAAATCATGTCACTGATAGGATCAATTGTAGAAATTTTCAATATGGCACCATGATCACTTCCTTATTCCCGCGATCTGATTGATAACCAAAATACATGCAAAGCAAACAATATTCTGGCATAATTCCCAGGTAGTAGGTAATTTTATTATATTTTCATAGTCATATTGATAACAACATGCTAGATTTAATTATTTTAGCCTGAACTTTGAGCGCTGTCCAGGGTCCTGAAAAATATTAAGAATGAAATGTGAATATAATTAAACTAAAGATTTAAGCATTAATGAAAGGATGGGAAATTTTTAAATCTAACTTATCTAAACTTTTCTAAGAGCTCCTTAAAATAATACAAAAAATGTAGTAGTGATAGGCTCTCAAATTTGAAGATTCCCTGCTTATTCCTCTCTCTATATCTGTAAAGTGAAATATAACTTAAGCATAAGCAATGATTTTACTCCACTTTGAGCTGTGGGAAATTACCAAAATAATTCATTCATAAAAATAATTAAACTAATAATATATTTAGTTAGAGACTCATTATGAAGAAAACTAGAAAACTTCAGTGTGTATAACGTTTTATTCCTTCCTAGTCAGTACTTTGTAGGGACACCTTTTATAGCATTTAAAGCTGTGAGTCTCCTATGGTGTCTCTATGAGCTTGGCACATCCAGCAACTGGGATATTTGCCCATTTTTTCAATGCAAACTGCTCCAGCTCCTTCAGGTTGGAGGGGTTCTGCTGGTGTACAACAATCTTTAGGTCATGCCACAGATTTTCAGTTTGATTGATGCTTGGGGATGGTGAACGCATTCCAACTAAGGCAGTCAAAAATAATGCGTTAATTGTGGTAACTAATTTATGTAATTAATTAAGTTAAAATTTTTAACACATTAGATGCATGCACATCATCCATCAATTATGATGGCGATACATGGAGCTGTCTGGAGATGAGCTGGATCACTCTATGGATGGATTTTAGGGGCATCATTTAGGGGATGAGGAGGTTTTAACACCCGCACTTTTCCCGCATTTTTTCAAAATCTTTTCTCACAGTTCTGCACAAACGTCACTGTTCTGGTCGTCTCTGTGTCTTCCCAATGCAGCATGGCAGCCGGCAGCCCCCCCCCTTCTGTTGTGAATCATGACCGGCTGTCAGTGATCAGCTGATCGGCTTTTCTGTCGCTAGTACCGCATCTTTTATTGTGTTTGTTTATCATTCAACTGAGGAGGAAACTAGCAGTCCATGGTTCACACCAGCACATATTTATCCAAAAGTATTATGCAAGCAAAGGTAGGCAACATTTATCAGTCTCATGTCAATCAGATCCATGTCACTATCACGTGAAGCTGAAGAATGAAAAATAAGAATGCTGATAACAGCCTATTTAAGTTGTTTGCCTTTATTTCATAGAACTTTTCAGTATTAATGGGGTTTGCTAGTGAAACAGCTATAAAATCTACTAGTCATCAGACAGACATGCACATCTATGAAGACAGATCAGGTTCAGATATCTAGTGAGAGTAAAACAGCAAAAGGAAGCAAGGGCATGTGCAATGTTGAAGACACAGGTCCAATCATTTATGGACCATGAATGTCGTGAAATTGAAGCTGGACCCTTCATTAACAAAGTAGCTGACAGGTGGTAGAACGGATTTATACTTCAGCTATGCAGGGGTGGGTCTAGAAAAGTTTTGATGGGAGCCAGACAAGGGCACTGACCAGAAAGGGGTTGGCACAAATGAGATATATTTGATAAGATCTTGATTTTATGACATCTTTAACTGATTATTACAAATAAAGTGATCATCATGATGCAAAGAAAAGCCCAAGTGAGCTTTGGCTTGCTCTTTCTGTTGATAGAGTACAGTAAAAAGAGCTTATTTCAAGTATAGTTGCGAATGTTGATTAATCATTCAATTTGGACTATTTTGTGCAGATCTATTACATAAATAAATCCAAAGAATGAAATACAAACGAAAACACTGTCCACCACTGTAAAATCAATGTACAACAGGGTTACCGATACTGATAACTAAGGGTACGGCTTGATACTAGATACTATTTGATATTTTTTTTTAATCAGTCAGAACACCGCTAAAACACAATCCAAACAATACAACAAAATATATATTAATACATATAAGACCTCAACAATAAAATGCATTAAAGCTCTATTAGTTTGTGCAGAGAGATCCAGCAATTAAACACCAAAGTGGCATCTAAGTATCAATACCCATGCTAATTAATATCTAACTAGATACTAAATTTTAGGAACAATTAGTATCTGAAAAACAATTTTTTCGACAACACTACTGCACAATGCCACTATTATACACAGAAATACCCAAAATAAATTATTACCACTCATTAACATGCTGATACACAGGAGGTCCTCCTTGCCGATGCTCTAATTAAAGCACAAGCCAGAGTTTGTTTAGTGATTTGGTCTTTGCCTTGTTGTCCCCTCAATGAATTTAACTGGTGAATCTAAAAGGTTAACAATTAACAAATGTACTCAGCTACCTGCAATTTTTCTTAAAGATTTCTGCTAAATGTTTAGTCATTCACCCCTGTCTGGAACATGTTGTAATCTGCTGATGTGATTAAATGCAATAAATCTAAGCAGCGGTGAGATGAGGAGACCAACTAGAGCAACATACCAGAGATGAATAGTAATCATGATCGAGATCAAGTGCTGCCCAGGTGAGAGCTATAGGACAGATTGCTCAACATCCAGATACCACAACACATATTTTTGCATCTTGCATTAGTATTATCCAGCTGTAGCAATTCTGGTAATGTTTACCAAAAAGTATGCAAGCCAAGGAGCTACAGAGCTGGAAGAGCTCATGAGTGGACCAACACATTAGTGTATCATCTCAAAACCTGGACTGAAAGGGAGTAGCGGATATATGTCAAAGTTTGTCATCATTGCAAATCTGTGAGTCAGTTTATAAATATAAATGTCCACACCTAAAAGTGACCTATCCGTACCCTGCAGAATGTAGAGCATGGGCTGTTTTTGGTGTTATGCAACATATCTTTTGTTACTGGGTGAAACAGTACCAGGCTTCTACTGGAGACGCACAGGTGGGGGCAGAGAGACGCAAGAGGAGATGGGATGTGAAGGTGTATAGAGGTGTGTCTACCCTCAGGGGCCTACTTGCTCTTGTTTATCTTTTCCTTTTAACTCAGAGTTGAAATACAATCTCTATTTGACTAAGAAAAGAAAGAGGAAATATCAAAAGGGAGGGGAAGGTGAGCAGCAGCAAAACATGGCAGGGGAAGGGAGGTTAGACCACTTTATTGCACAATTTTAGACAATTTTATTACAGCTCAATGAAATCCCCTACTCTACTGGGCAACGGAACTGAGATTGATTTCAGCCTTCAAATCCAAACATAGAGGCTTCATTCAAAGAAGAGGGTACCAAGTAGGCCTCCAAGCTAAGACCTACACAGAAGCAGAAGGAAGAAACCAACAGATTCGTGACAAAATTGTGTGACAATGTGTGGAAGTATGTAAAGCTTGCTGACACGCAGCCCATGACAAAGCGAGATGATACTGTTTTCTTTGTATACAGGATGGAATCTGTGGCTGGGGCTCAAGTGTTCCTACAGTAAAGAGAGAGCAGAGTGTGGTCTGCTCTTTCACACACACACACACACACACA
>CM047990.1:8567832-8596132 GCA_026261665.1 Melanotaenia duboulayi | reverse complement strand
ACAGTGTAGCACTGCCACGAGTGGCGAGGCAACTGTTTAAAATTAAAGCAACTCCCTAGCCTCCCCTCCTTTAACTGGCACTGCCACAGTCTCCTGGCTGAATCCATGGCTTTTGCACCATCAATGAGGCCCTTTAGTCAGGGATTTACACAAGCTGAATTCACACATCTGAATCATTAAACACAGCTATAAACAAAGCCGGTGCTACAAGAAATTTTTATTTTGCCCCTGTTGCTACAAGAATGTAATCACATCCCCAAAGACTGTCAGCGTACAGAGTTTATACAAACAGGCTTTACACTCACTACTATGAAATCCTCCCATGAAACCTAATGTATTCTTATACTCACACATGCTCATTCCAACAAAAGCACACTACATCATCTAACACTACACCCCACTTGTGGTCCACATATCAACTTCTTTTGTTGTACATTAATTCCCAATAATGGACACCATGTCAGGCATTATCTTTTATGAAGTGGCTGACAACAGAGGTCAACGACAGTGATAAGGTTGACACAACAGAAGTGCTTTGAAAGAATGAAAACTGAGAAGGGAGGTGCTGACTCCGACACGCACAGCAAACCTAAAAATGGACCACACTTGTAGTATTTATGTCAGTGGTGCTCTTTGAACTACAAATACTGCCTCCTACTGCTGTCATCAACCAGCAGAGCTACCGTTTACATTCATGTCAATCAACACCTCTAGATGTACAAAGGACATGTACAAAGGGGGGGGGGGGTATTTAAAGGACACATTTATAGGATGTGATTGCTGGGATTTTGCAGCATTCATAAAACATTTCTGCAATATATTGATTTTTTAAATTAATTAATTGTAGCTTGTTCATAGTAGTTTGTTGTGACTCCACAGACTTATACTTGGACTGAACTCATAGGGATGATTAACTAAGATCACTGATAAAAAAAACGCAAAATTGCCTGTAACCACAAATAGATTGCACGAGTTGATTGTTTATGATTTGTTGGTGATCAACTAAGAATGTTGGCACAATTGATAATAGGCGCAAACAGCAGTATCAAATTAGGATTTAGTGTGTGTTATGATTTCGCCATAGAGAGTTTAGAAGCATAACAGGATAGTCAAAAACTCAAAATAAAATTTGACCTGATGGATATACAGATGTTAGTGGATGGGGAAAATAAAAATATTGCTGAGCTACAGCAAAGAAAAAGAACACCAGATAAGGTTGAGAGGAGGTGATAAGATAAGAGACAAAGTTTCAAATCAAACTGCTTATAATAAAACCTCAGCAAATAAGACACATGGGGGCTGGCACAGGAGATGGCTCTGACCAATATCTAGCAAGTGGTGAAGCTCACACTGTGAGGAGCAGATGACTGGATCAGGTGTGACACACTAGAGCTGATTGCAAAGCAAGGTATGTGACAAATCAATAGTTTTAACTGAAGAAATAAAACTGTCAGCCCAAGAAATATTGAGCAAATAAATGTGTCTCCCGCAGCACCTTTCATTACGCATGAGGTAAGTGTTGTGTGCGCTAATGGGGGAACATTGCAGCACACACTTGGCGGCCGGTCAGTGTATCTGGACTGATGATTGTGACTGAAGCCCTTAAGAGAGGGATGGAAGATGGGGTACAGGCGGTGGGGAGGGCTCTCAGTGTCAGCAGACCCAGAGCGCGGCAGCAACAGCCCATCCTGTGTACCAGCAATTCAACACAGCCACATGTTTCAATAAACTTTGCCTCTGGCATTCCAAAAATATCAACTCCATCAGAAAAGATGTGACCTGTCTATCGTCTCTGAGGTGTCTAACCCCCATCTTACAACAATAACTGAAGCCATTTCTGCATAAAGTAGTGACAGTTAATACCTGCCCTTCGGACATGCTAAATATAAATGCAAAATTAGCCAGTGCAATCAGTTTCATGTTCGGAAAATCACATTGCATGTGTTCTCTTGATCTGTTTGCATCTGCTCCTCCCAGTATTTTGCACTTGCTGGCAGAAATGCCTGTATTGCATATTCATGAAGAGCAAACATGCTAAATGGATTGTGCACATTATTTTGTCCATTTAACAGTAAATCAACTGCAACATGTTTTTGCGTGTGCTATCAAGTTTGCATGTTTTTTACACACACAAACCTTTATTAATATTGAATTCTCAGAACACCTCTTGCTGTAAACACTGATCCGCAGTATGTGCAAACACACATTTTCCTAGAACAACTGTATGTCTGCAGTACCAGCAATGGCATGTGCTTCTGCAATTAAGTATAAAGAGATGTTAAACATGCAGCCCATGAGTGAAGGCACTTCATTTTCAGATGACCTGTTCATTCACTTTCACAGCTTATGCCAATAAAAAGGATGATGACAAATGAGAAAAGAAAATGTTATTTGTCCACCAGATGAAGTCACAATGAACCTGCACTTCTCTGTAACATGTTGTTGAATTGAACTGCACTTCACTGATCCAAAAAGGAAATGTTGTCTTTTTTTCTTTGTTGAAGCAGAGCTGAAGAAGCCTCTAACTGAACATATCATTGCTTTTACGTATTTATCCACGCTGAGGATGTGCGGTGTTTATTATGTTTAGCTACTTCTGCATCATCCTTCTCTAGAGGCTCCGAAGGAATCCCCAGTTTAGAACCAGCCTTTATTAGAAGTTTGTTTCTTTGATGTCTTGGTTCCAATGCTGCTGTCCAAACAGATGCCAGCAAAAAATTGCACTCTTAACCCCAGACTTATAAACATACAACATCTAAAAAGGACCCTGACTTAGTCGACACATTGAGGCATATTTGTTCTAGATTATTTGGCCCTTGAAGTGGTACAAAGTCAGAGAAAAGGCACTTTTCATAAATACACTGTGTATTCACAAGCACATTATGCTAACACACACCGAAACAGGTTTGCTCAGGTTTGTTTAAACAACATTTGTCAAACTGAGGACCTGGCATTCACGAAAACAGGTGACAAGTTTTTCTCACGGCATCTGTACTCTAAGTAAACAGCTATCTTAGACATAAACTTCCTTGCAACACTAGCTGGCACCATTCCCAGTCCCCTTAGCCTCCTACCTCAAAAAGTGGCTTTAACAACTATATCCTGTCCATCCAACGAAGCATTTGCGATTTGTTTAAGATTATTAGAAATTCCATTAGTGGATACAGGATTAAGCATTAAGCTTTTTTAAAGCTGTTGCACTTAATTAACTAAACAAACACAGCTTTTTATGAGTGCTGCGGTATGTGCATCAACAAATGCTAATTATTCACTAATAAATAAATAGCCTCTTTCTCATGAGCAAACCTCATATGCAAGTAGGCAGGGAAGGGAATGTGATTCATTGTGAGAAATACAGTTAATAAAAAAAAACATGCGCACACACTCACACTCACACACACACACATATATATATNCACAAAAGTGAGTTAACCCCTCACATTTCTGCAAATATTTAATTTTATCTTTTTTTATGGGACGAAACTGCAGAAATGAAACTTTGACACAATGTTAAGTAGTCTGTGTACAGCTTGTTTAATAGAGTAAATCTACTTTCCCTTCAAAATAACGCAACACACAACCATTAATGTCTAAACTGCTGGCAACAAAAGTGAGTACACCCCTAAGTGAAAATATCCAAATTGGGCTCAATTAGCCATTTACCTCCCCGCTGTCATGTGACTTGTTAGTGTTAGAAGTTCTCAGGTGTTAATGGTGAGCAGGCATGTTAAAATAGGTGGTATCTTTCTCAGACTTTCTCATACTGGTCACTTGGAAGTCATATTAACTCAATATACCAATGTTAAAGAAAAGCTAAACTCAAGTAAATACAAAGAGCTCTATATCATTTTTATTGGTCATGTATTTTTAGTCTTTATTTCTGTGTTCTAGCAAAGGATTATGTGCATGATTAGCAGTCAAGTTTTGACATGAGAGGTTTGTCAAACGAGGAATGTACTGGAGCCTGCATAAATACACATGGAATTCTTGCCATCAGGCCCACTCTAGACTGCTTATAGCAAAAGTGATTTTATCTATATAGCCTTAGCCATAGAGCAAATACAAGGGCAAAACTAGTCCATTAGAAGCTTTTGTTCCTCTATTTGAAGGAATATATTAGGCAACTAATTAGGTAAACTAGCAAAAGGTCAGTAACAAACCTAGTATAAACAAGCATTTTAGAGAGACAAGAGTTCCTCTAATGAAGACAAAGGAAGTTTGCAAAAAGCAGTATTTAAATTGTATTTATATCAGTGGTGCCCAACCTGGGGTCCGAGACCCAAAAGAGCTCCCCCAAAGAGCACAGAGGGTCCCAGAGCACAGAGGTTTATGGAAGGACAGTACTCAGCCAGAATACATTAATTATGGTGAGAATCTCACTTTTGAAAGCATAAAATTAAGCATGGTTTCAACAAGGAGTAGGGCAGGGGTTCCATGGCTTTTTAGTACACCTTTTGGAAAAGACACTCTGTGTTGCGCAGACAGAATCCTATATCAGACAAAACATAAGAAAATGTTTGTACCCCAGAGGTCCAAACTGGCCTCCTAAGTTCTCATATGTTTACAGATTGTTGTTTAAAAAAAGTGGTCATCATATAGTGGTAAATGTGAACGAGTAAATTCAAATATTTTCTTTTAATTTAGCCGCCATCACATTCGAAATGTGTGAATATTTCACAAAATAGTAAAATTTGAATAAATATTGGGTTTGCAAATCACTGCATTCTGATTTTATTTACGTTTTACAAAGTGTCCCAGTTGTTTTGGAATTGAGGTTGTAGGTTTTCTCTGTTTACAAAAATCAAAGAAGCACATGGCACGCAAGTAAATGCCTTTGCGCAACATTTACCACTTGCATATCCTCGTGTGCACAGCTTGTGCTGTGAAGTAACCACCAACATACAAGAACAGCAACTGTAATTACAGCAGTCCATTAATCAAACAAGGTTTTCCAGTATAACTGTCAGTCTTTGTAAGCCAAGTTAACCTTGCCTGTGTTTACATTCTTAAACCTGGTTACAATACCAATAACAAGTGGATGAGGGGGTGTTTGGAAGGAAAACTCCTGTTATCTCACAAATATGCCTGCATTACCTGTAGTGATATCCTGTCTATTTAAATTTAAGTGTTATTTGGTTAGGTTTCAAGAATTAAGTAGCAAAATTGAACATTTAAGTCATTTTGTCATCTATGTTTTTGAGTTCTCAGACAGAGTCCCCTTTATTTAGACCTGCTGCATTTGTCAAACTTGGAGTTTAACCTCATCACAGTCATTCAAAGGCAGAGGAACATCTGCTTCGTTATAAGAAGACATCACTCAAAAGTTTAGCCCCCACCACACCCAATCATCTGGGGAAAGTACCTGTTTTTACGCTTTCAACCTGTCTCCTCACATTTACCCATAAAGTAACTGGATTTAACCTCGGCTATAAGATATGTTCGCATTAGGAAGGTTTAGTGACAATACGCTGCATGCCATCAGACCTTATGCTCAGTGCATTCTTGATTGATTTGCTTTTGAACCTGCAGTCAGAAACACTATTCGAACTTTAACCAACTTTTAAATAATTACTTGCTTATCAAATAAATTAAGGTAATGGAAGGAAGAGGTAAAACCCACCACTGGTGACTTTCAGCACATGTAGGATTCAAGCTCACTGCCTCCTCACCAACATTTTTCCCTAAGAGGAAAGAAACAGAGTGAGATAAGGATTCCTTTAATGTAACACAAAACCAGCGCTAGGTCTGCACCCTGGCCATCCGTGTTCACGTGACAGAAGAACAGCATGCAGATTAGTGCATCAAGGCGTGTGTTAAAACACGAAAGCTTGCACGCATTTCAAAAACATCACCAAGTACTGCACTAAAGCAACAAAAACATAAGCCACCTTAAATACAATCCAGAAGAATTCATTTTTAAATCCTTCATTACTCAATGGAAAGTGTTTCATTCCTTCTGGTATTAATATCTGAATATATCCACGTCTCTAACACAGTCAAATACTTTGACACAGGTGTCTTTGCAGGAAAACCTGGTCAGCTTTGATTAAAGGCGTACTGACGAGGAAGGATTATGGTACAGAGAAGCAGGTCAATCCAGTCTGAACCTCACAAGCATCACATTACAGCCTCCGTTCAGAGACAAAAAAGCAGTGTGGTCTACGGTAAACATTTCAGTGACTGACAAAGGAGGTCGCAGGGAAAAGTGTTCTGTCATCAGCACAGACAGCTCATCAGTCTGTTTAAGTGACAGGATTCTGTCATTCAGACACATGGTCATGGTTATGCTGAGCTTCTCACGTTGTATTCACACTTAATCTCAACAGTGATAACGTTAGCCGCGGCACGTGGGTATTATTTAATAGTACATGAGGTCAGTTATTATGTACCTAAAGACTGAACATCTTCTCATCACAAAAATATGGTTGTCCAAACTGTGGAGGGTAGTTGCTGAAATGATTACTTCTTTTTAGTTACCGGTTGTACAAGTGCTATAAATCAGTGTTTCTCAATCCAGGTCCTCAGGATCCACTGCCTTCCATGTTTTAGAGTAAACCCTTCTCTAACACACCTGAATGGAAAAATGTTTCATTAACATGAACTTAACGAGGAAGTTCATGAATCTGAATCAGGTGTGTTGGAGTAGGAACACACCTGAATAAAATATGCAGTACAGTGGGTCCTGAGGATCTGGACTGAGTAACACAGTTATTCAGGTTTTTTTATCTATTTATTTATTTATTCTTTTTACTCTTAAAGAGTTTTATTACATTTTAGCTATTAAATGTAACTATCTAGAAAAATGTTAATTATCTCTTCACTGCCTCCAGCGCTACCCTTTTCTCTGTGCTACATGTGAATAAAAGGACAAGCTTGGATGCAGTTTGGCTCGTCTCTTGATATAGTTTTCATCTAATCCTTTTTTACAGGGCATAAAAAAACTCCTGTTAATTATGTCTAACCTGCACAAGATCTAAATGACATGACTCACCAGCTGTTTCCTGTCTGAGCTGGTAAATAATGAACTCGCATGACTGACTACCATCTTCCTAGACATAAGAGCGAGAAAGAGAACTCTTTATTTTCCTCTTAAAAACATCCACTACAGTATTTTGTTATTCCTTCTTGAGAGTTGTTAGGACAACTACTTCTTATACTGTATTACAACCACACACATTAAATTTTAGTGTTTTGCAACTTTTCTAAAGAGTTCTTCTAATTTGCTATGAAGGTAATTGGAAACCCTGCAAATGCGAGGCATACAGTTTAGTTTTGTACCTTGTTTTTATATTTAGTTGAGGGCACTGGACTTAATGGCACAATCAGGCTGAGTCATAATTTAGCAGACAAGGATGTTTTCTTGAGGGTCTATGTAGCATCACCAATATGCTATTCTTGTAAGGTTAGTATGTATTACAGTTAAGCTAGTATAAAGGATAAATAGACAAACAAGGCTTGAAAATTAAACTTGCGTTTTCCTTTCCTGAGTCCATCATACACTAAAACACCTTAAAATTTAAAACTTTGTTTAAAGCTTGTCCTTCAAAAGACTGAATTCTTTAAAAAAAAAAAAAAAAAAAAAAAAAAAAACTGAATTTGTGCCAATTTATTGTAGAAAAACAACAACTTTAATAAACTGGCTGAAGGAATTTCAGAGATCTTAACTTGCATGAATTTGTGTTTTCTATATCATTTTCTATGTGGTCGGTGTATCAGTTGTGTTTTTCATAGTAAAGTTCTTGGCAAATGTGGCATTAAACAAGATTTTTTTATATTACCGGCTTCTGCATGGGTCTTCTTCTCCTCTAGAGTGGAGCTGATGTCATGAATGTCACAGTAAGCTCGAGTTAGCCGCCAAAGAAATTCTGAGCTCTGTCCAAGCTAGAGAAACACAGCAAAGTATTATGACACATGACTCCGTATTGAACTGCAAGGACACAAACATCCATGAACTGAATGCACACACACCTCCTCTCGTTGCTCCAGAAGGATGTTGAGACTTTGCTTTTTGTCAGACTCACAGCCCTGATGTAAACGGTCAATTCTCTCAAGGAGGACGGATAATTTATCTACAGGCTGCTCTTCATCACTCTGTTCTCCACTGCTTTGCTTCTCATCATCTGAGTCTGTCAGCGCAGTCATATACCTGTAAAAAAAAACAGTTATTAAAAGCAAAGTTGCAGCCTCTGTCAACATGCACACTTAAAATTTACTTTCTGATGTGAATCAGAAAGCAGAGGTTAATGTGAACCTGCATCAGGTAGCTGTGGATCAATAAGCAGCCTAAATGCTGGGAGTTTGTACTGAATTACAACAACTGTTTTGTGCTTTCTTTAATAAAACCTAATGAGCACACCTTAGCAGAGGAGTTTTTAGAGCAATCAAAGTCAAAAGTAATCTTGTCATAAAGGACATTTTTATGTGCCACATTCTGCTGGGTGCTGATTAAAAAGGATCAGTCTTCACAGCTTGTTTACACATAAATGGCACCAGGTATGTTTACATAGGTAGGCCACTTAATTGTTTATAAATTTTAGCTGCTGAACTCAGACACCCAAAAAGTTTCAGGAACACAGGGGACTTGTTGAACAGGGTGAGGCATGCAACAGCAACACTGGCGTTTCATGTTTTATGGTGCCTTTTCAACCACTGTAAGAATGTGCAGACACCCAACACTAACACTTGAGAGGCAAGGGCAGAAATGTAGCTGCATTAAAGTTACAGGTGAAAATCAAAAGAAACAGACACAGGTAAAATTATTAAAAGCTTCAATTAAGTGTTGGCAGCAGCTGCATTTGCGTCACTGGCAGTTATGGGAATACTTGGAGCCGTGAGCCATGGTTCAAAAGGGATGTGTCAGAGCGGGCTATAGACTGTAACACTGGCCCAACAGGTGCCTTGTGCTGAGGGCTGCTCGCTAACTCCACTTTCTAACACACATATAATCAACCCCAAGCGCTGTGATTACATGAAAATAAGGACATCTGTGCTGCAGAGATTTTCTTCAGTCAAGAAAAAATAAAGCGCTGTGATTGACAAAGTCAACAACAGAAATGGCTCTGAGATGAAGGAAATCTTTTCTGTTTGTTCGGATACATTTTTATGTTTTTATAGTAAATCTATTAAAGCCTGACCCAAAAATTAATGGGCAAAAAATTCTAATTTCTTTAAACATACGTCTTTACTTGGCCTTTTAATAAAATGCAAAGAAAAATAAACAAATGTAATTTGACTATATGGTTTACTGTACTGTGTATTATTGAAGTGTAAAAGGTAACGACAGGGGGCCAAAGACAGATGGGCTCATTTTTGTCTGTAGAACACTGCAAAATGATGTTGATGTGAGGCCACTGTGGTCTCATCTGTCCAAAGGACGTTGTTCCAGAGGTCTTGTTCAGGTGCAGTTTGCAGACCTAAGCTCTGCTGCCAGGTGAGTTTTGGATAAAAGTCTTTTCTCTTCCAAACCAGCCAATCTGATCTTTTCTAATAGTACTGCCATGAACTCTTACGTTTCATATGAGATAAAGGTCTTTTTTGTAATTTCTCTTAGCTTTGTATGGTCGGACTTGGGGTTAAATAAATGAGGCCAAAGCTATTTCTGTAAAGACGTGGACAATAAGTATGTACGGTAAATGGACAGTACTGATATAGCACTTGTTTAGTGGTATTTTACCATTCTACATGCTTTTACACATGCCACATTTTCTCTATCCCACACACATTACAAGACCGTTTTTAGGCTACACTAAGTTCTTTATCTATCACCAATGGACAAGGACAAGGACACTTCAGCAGGTGGGAGGACAAAAACTTCACTTCAGCGGATTTAGAATTATATATGCTGCATATTATCTTTATTCTCCAATTTAAATTTAATGTAAACTACTTATTCCATTTAAATGAAAAAGATTTACCATTTTGTTTCACATATTTCAAAGGCTGAAACACTTCTGTTTCTGTTCTCTCATTCTGCTTGTAAAAGCAAGACTGAATCATATTACTAGTTCTATATTTTCATTTAGAAATCATCCTACATAAAACCAAGTTTGTTTAACACAGATATTTCAAGATTAACAAATGGAGGGTAGCATTACCCAGCTGTTGTGATTTATGATTTATTCATTTTTAGTAGCTTAGCAAGAAAAAAAAAACAATGTGACTCTATTAGAAACTAAATTTTCCTAAATCCCTCCTTTTTTTATTTCATACCATCATTTTACAACCTGACAACTTATACCAACCCTGTGTAAACCCAAAAACCTGCAGCAAGGTTCAAATCATTCATTGGCAAGTAAATACTTTTTTTTTTTACCTTGCAACAAAATGCAGCAGGCACTTTAGCAAAACTGTCACATTACCAGTCTTCCCAGATTCATTCATCCTCCAGTCCTTTCATTCATTCAGCAGTCCACTTCCCATCCCTCCCTGCAGTTTATTTACAAATGGAGCTGGAGAAACAGGCAGTGCAGTAGTGAGTGATCAGCGCATTCCTGTCACGCCATTCCACGGCTCATGAATCACTTGAGATGAAAGACAAGAGAAGCTAGGAATCTAATTGTATCCCTGTGTGTTTATATAATGTCTATATGCTTGTGCATGAATCTTATTATTGCAAAGTGAAAAATGAATGAACAGTAGTTTCAATACAGACTGAGCTTATAACATAGCAGCAAGTCCTGCTGTGAGTCACACATGAACAGCAATGAAGTTCTTCAGTGCAACCAAACTCCAGATCGGGGGAAAAAATAAGCTAGTGAAACACTTGGTTAGTGTTTGACAGCTGAGTCTGTAACTTTGTACAACTTAAAGTTGTAGCCACAACATTTGTTAACTCTGATAGCTGATTCACCAAACATGTCTGACTTTGCAGCAACAACAAATAGGAGGCTTGCACTACGCTGCTAATCATTATTTTTTACACCGATTGAATCATTCAGTTGTCGGGTATTAAAGTGATGCTATCGTTAAATAGCTAATCTTTAAAGTTTAACCCCAAATATATTTATTTTATGGTAATATACAATGAAAATGAATATAGGTTCTCACTTTAAAAGCAAAGTTTTAACAAACCATTGCCTTCTAATATTTCATGTAATAAATGTACAGGAATACTAGTCAAACTATTAAGTGGATTTTCTATTTATTTCTGTTTATGAGAATATAAATTTGGTTGTCTCAAGTAACTATTATGCTTACGAGAAAATGCTATGGCTTTTGATTTTTAAGTTTTTGCTTGAACTGTGCTTTAAATTATTGGAAGAAAATGAGCTGCTGCACTGTCATTAAGACCTCAAAAAATTTAATCAGTTTGTGGAAAATGGTATCCTTTTTTCTGATTTGTTAAAGACATTTTGTTACATTTTTTGTAAAGTTGAGGACTGAAAGCCTTGCACTTTCATTTTCAACAGGCTTTGTACAAGAAGCAGATCAGCTATTTAGTCTAGAGACCCCAAGGGGCAAGGGGAATATCTCTCAATAGAGTTTAGAAATGGCAACCACTATGGTTACCCTGTACAAAACAAACCCCAGTTACTATCCCAACCTCTTTGGGCCTCGAGACATGCAGTCCTGTTTGTCCTGTGTCTGGTGACAGCACCGGTGAAAGCCCGCCTTTCAACAATGCCTGACTGACTGGAGAGAGTCCACTTATTCATCCTTTATCTATCTGAAGGCTCAACAGGGAAAAGTGTTAACTCCCACTTTCCATGCTGCTGAATCACCTAGCTGACAGCATTGCTGGCTTTCTCGCTATGTCCGGAACAAATGTGGATGAAAAGTAACCTGTCTTTCATTTCTCAAACTCGGGATTGCATTGCAAGTTAATAATGAAGGTAGTAATTTGTTGTCGTGTTGATGCTGTCATGCTAGTTTCATCTCAACTTCAAGACTATAAATAGCACATCTTTTATGACGTGGTAAAACCGCGCTCCTAAAATAGCTAGTATGGAAACTGGGGGTGGTACTCGTTTGTTTAGAAAAGAATTTTGCTTGTCAGTTTGCCAAAAATGTAATTAGGCTCATGTAAACAGATGAGATGACCTAAGAAAAGAGAGAGAGAAAGAGAGTGACGGAAAACAAACTCACTATTGTTGCTGAATTTTTGGAAAAAAAATAGTTATTTCTTTATGGTGCCTTGGTATATAGAATTTTAAGATAGTTTATTTTATATTCAGTCTAAACATCTAAACAAACAAAAAGGAACAGAAAAGACAAAAAAAAGGTAAAGAAAAGAATACAGACAGTAAAAGGGAATAACGCTTGGGTACTGACATTAATGTGAATAATGTGAAATACCAATTTTACACACCTTAAAAAAGAACAACCTAACAATGCTCTGCTAGTATTTGCATGTTTAAATCATGACTAGACCTTTTGGAGGCCTGTACAGAGAGGGATGAAGTTAGAATTTCCAATTTTCTATTGAATGCATCAGAGCACAGCACCTACAACTTGCTATTCAGAAGACAGAACCAGCAAAGCCCAAGCTTTATAGAACCTATATGTGGTAAAAGAATTAGTCTGTGGTGGCTGTCATGGCTGGTTGTTACGTTACTTCATTGCTCCCAACTGCAGTCCATGTTTTTCCAATCTGGGGCAGCTGAACGAATGACTTGAGCTGGGACTGAATGGAAATGTCACGTAGGAAGCTCCTCCACTCACTCAAAATCAATGCAGAGGAACTGAGCTGAAATTAATGGTTGACAATGGAGCTATTGTACTGTTTTAATTTTTTTTTTTTCAATGTTTGTTCTATGTTATAGCCTTGCTTGCCACTGAGCTAAGGAAGAGCCGTGCAGCTAAAGAAGAGCTGGAGTCATCTGAAAAAATTAATTGCTCATTCAACATCTGAGAAACATACCTTTGCCAAAACTAGGTTAACCGTGTAGAAGAACAGGGGAGTTATTATTATTATTATTAAAGGTTTTGAAATAATAGAAAAGTCTGGGCCATCAAAGAAGAGAAACTGAATGGGAGATGTGGGTGGTCAAACTCGACAGACACGGGTCAGACGGCGGCCAAGGAGACTGAAGACACATCAGACAGCCGAACGTGTCAAATCTGTATTCACAGTATACATAAGACTCCTAAAACTCGACTGAATAAATATGTTTGTTTGGCTAAGAGCTTTTCATTCAAAAATGAATCTGAGGATATAGATGTAATTGTGTTGGGTACCAACAGGTGTGGAGCAAAACCTTCATGACGTCACAGGGAAGTTTGCCTAAAGCTTTTAATCACAAACCAGACAATGAGCTCCTTTTTCTCTTTCTAAACATTGTGTGTTGATCAGGCATGCCCCTCACTTAGCAAAACTCTGCTTAAATCTGCTTAAATCAACAACTATCCAATGTCAGAAATGCTTTTTTTGGAAAATGAAAAAAAGAAGTTGTAATATCCTTCAGCTATAGTGATGTGATCTGAGTAAACGCAGTGGGAACTGTTCAAGGAATTACAAGTTCCTACAAGACATGCTTAGATGAAGCCTCTGACAGCTTGGAACACAGACGCCGTGATTGATGGGTCTTATTACTAGCAGAAAGGTAGAACTGAGGAAGTCTCTGTAACGCATTAGGAATCAGTGGAGCTGGTTCTTTCAGTCGTTGCCCCTGTTATGATCAACACTACTCAATCTTTTTGACATTATGTCACACTATGTGTTCTGTTGTTTGCAGACATCTCTGAAGAAATAAAATGAGTTATCACACCAAAGCTAGACTGTCTGGCCAGTTTTGGTCACACTTGAAATATCTCTGTAAACATACAGGGCAAAGTTGACTGATGAAAAAATAATCATTTGAATATTTCTATTAATGCTGCAAATGCAATTATGCAGCTTCCAAATATCTTGAAGCACATTTTTGAAATCATTAAGATAGCAAAAGTAATCAGCCCCAGAGGTGATCATGTCTTTGTATATTAATAATAGACGTCCATCATGTTCTGCTGCAGAGCTTGCTGATGCTGTTCATACCTGCACAATGCCCACTGTTGTGTGTGTTTTTTTCTCTAACATTAGAGGTTGCATGCATCTAGAATTGAATACATGCAGCGTTTTGACCAATGTTGAAGTGGTTTGTTTGCAAACTTGCATTCTCTACCTAATCTAGCTAATCTCATAGCTTTGGATTTCAACAATCTCTGAACCTGACTTTAACCTAATGCCTAGTATCTCGGCTCCCGTAGGGATATTGTGTTGACATGTTGCGTTCAAAACACTTCCAAGCCAGCTGAGCAGACATGAAAAGCCCTTTAAAAGTATGTGAGGATTAAGGATGTTAATTGGCACCTCTGGAGGAACACATTTCTTCATTGCACCATTTCAACTAACCCCCCACACCCACTGCTCATACAAATAACAGAGCGGCGGAAAAGGCTCTTTAATTATGTGAGGTGTGTGCATGGTGTGATTTCTTTTAAAGCATAATAATCTGAACTGTAATTAGGAGCATTTGATGAGGCTGGCAAATGTCACTCAAAACCTGTGAACCATATCTTCTAGAGGGCAGTGTTACATTACTCCATCCGCTGCTCTAGCCAGTAAGGTGGGTGATGGTAACATAAGTAGAGGCAGGCTGACCTGAAGAGTTCATTCATCATGAAAGAGAGCTCATACGTGTTATTAACCATCTACAAACTGTCTCACTACCTCTGCCAAGAAATTTACATGACTTGAAACTATTTGACTCTTTTCACAGGTGTTGTGCAACTCCTGGCATGAAACAGGCCAGGGAACATTTACTGCAGGATAATTGTATAAACAATTCTAACATCTGTTAGAAAGTCCTAGTATTTAAGTAATAAAACATTCAGGTTTACATTTAGGCTTGTTTGCCTGTGAATTATTTCAAGTGCTTTACATAACTATCAAATGTATTGTCTTTGTGTGATTTCTTCTGAGTTTGCTTCCAGGGAGCCAGAGTTTCATCCAATCTTTTTTTGAGTCTTAAAAAAAAAAAAGCTATCCAGACTTTTAAAGGTTGTTCAAAGTTGTTTTGCACCCACTGGTTGTTTTCATCACTCACTTTTAGTCCAGTACTTGTATCTGACCATCATCATCAAGTATTCTTGCACAAATTCCCTAATGTAATGACTGTATTTTCCAGAATATCCAAAGCAGCTACTGACACTTTGTTTTTNCTATAGGTCGCAGTGGACCAAAAGATGCATTTATTTGGAAATTTATTTCACAAAATCCAAGACCAAGAACAAATATTTAATCTGGAAAGGCAAGTTTTTCATCTAGACAAACTCACGGAACAACAGGCTGATTATGTGTCTGGGATGTTAAAGCAACACCAGGGTTTCCTCCAGGATCTTTTTAAACAGTAAACAAAAACCAGTCTCCCTATTACACTTAATAAACAGCTGATTGAGGTGGTGAGAAAGTACGAAAATAAATGTATCACATTTGGCATTTAGAGACACCGACATTGCCGTGTGCACAATTCCGCGCTACCACAGACAAAGTTTCACGTTAAATATGAAATAACCGGGTTAAATGTTCATTGTACGTAAACGCACAGACATCCCCCATGTTTGCAACGAACTGTATATCAGGAAATGTTTAATCTAAAAAACAACAACAAAAAACAAATCTAACAATCAATGAATGATATGTGATTCTTAAAACATACAAACACATTGCTGATGAATAAATAACCAAGGTGCACTGATGTTCATTAGACTTATTTTCTGTCGGTAACCGCTACAAAGCAGCTGCTCCAAAGCAGCTACTGACACTTTGTTTTTACAGCTTTTGGGGTCTTTATGTTTTACTTCCTGCAAAAATGAGATCACTCCAGGTTAAGTATCAAATGACACAATAATAACATAAATCTAGCAGTGATCTCCATGTTAAAACACATCTGGTATCAAATTTGTTGCCCAGGATTGATAAAATGTTCAGTTTAGCTATGAAGGATAAAACCAGTCATGTCCACAAAATGCTTTAATGTTGCCTGACTGCTAAAATCATGAAGACATTGGATTAATCATTAACATTTTTTTTTAAATGAGACTTTAAATGGTTCATTCAAAAGAAATATGTCAAGCCAGCCAGCAAGTTTAACAGGTAAAACAGGAAGAAAAAGAATAGCCTGCTGATTAATAGATGAGCTTGTAAATGTGGAAATAACCTTAAATAGTGTTTTTTTTATAATTCACCACCTGTTCAGATGATAGAAAGGTGTTTTTTTGTTTGTTTGGGTTTTTTTATATTGTGTGTGCTTGTCTTTGTGAATTACTTGTATAGACAAATCACAAGGATCTGTGGCAACAAGATAGTAGTGATAAGCTGGAAAAAATAGGAGATATATAAACCAAAGCACAGCAAATTCACAGCTATCTTACAACTAATACAGACCAAACAGACTCAGCTGTTCCATAGCAAGTATTGTAAACAGTGTAGTCTGCTGGACAAAGAGTGTAATGATGACACTGATTCTACATTATTAATCTCCAACAAGATCACAAATTTGGAAGACAAACTCTGAACTGGTAAAAAAATGTAAAATGGTTTTATAAGTTACACTTTAATATAGAAAAATCTAACTAAATTTGAACAGCCCTATGGTTGATCGTAAAACTAATTTTATTTATACTATCCATGCTTGGTGTAAAGGAATCACTAGTTTGAAGCACTTTTAACTTTTATCTTACTGTGATCAAAGTCAAACTTCTGGCTGGGATGAAAGGTCCAAGAGTGCTACAGCATACAATCAATGTTCCACTCAGAAATAAGCCTGAGACAGTGGATGATATTTCATCTAGTCATTTTTGAGGGTTAAGATTTGGCTTTACTTTCCAAGTAAAGCAAATTCAATGATTAGATGAAACGTGTTGGATGTAGTAGTTGCTTAAAACATGTTAAAAGCCCCAAAACTGTGTCTTATTACGATATACTATATTGACACCAAAGGCAAATTTGTCTTGGGCTTGATGCTGTGCTCTTTAATGCCTTCATAACACAACAACAATGCGGTGTCATACAGTTGAGAAGTGTCTAATCTTATACACATTTTATACTCATGCTCCCACCCCTGATGCATATTGCACAGACCCTATATACATATTATTCACACCCACAATACTAAACATAAAAAAGCAAAGTAATAAATAAGTACAAATAAAATCATTAAAGAAAAAACGGTGGAGTTGCACTGTTAAGCTGTTTTCACTGATTGTCTATTTAGGATTTTTATAGGTCAAAAACTCCAATTCCATGACGTAGGTAAGAAAATAAAGTAACCCTACCCCTTAACTGTAACATTACAACTAGGCTGCCTATGATGCAACTGCCTCCAACTAATTGTTCAGCCTTTATTTGGGAAATACCTCTTCAATGGATGCTGGAATTTGCAGAACTTGGACCATCTACTGAAATTGCAGAGTAATGATAAAAACAAAAAAAACTGGATTCATTTTGTGAAAAAAAGGAGTTGAAATTTAGCATCAAAACAAAGGTGGAACAGATAATCAGATGTGTGCCCTTGAGCTGAACTGAGATCTGTTAATCATAGTGTTGTGTGTTTGAGAAAATCAACCACCACTTTTTTTCTCTGTGTAATGCACCATCTATATTGTCAGACTTGTCAGTGGTTTTCTCAGGATATTGAATCAGCCTCAGACGAAGTGGGAAACCATTCTTGTTGGCTCTTCAGCAATGCTAGAGAATCCATAACTTTACCGAGTACTATTTGTCCTTACTTTACACCACTTCATCAAATTCATCATTAATTTATATATATAGCTTTAACACCAGCCACAGCTGAACAAAGTGCTGTACATCTGAGGATAGATCAAGTAAAAGCATAAAAATAATAACATAAAACAGTTAAAATGAATAAAATATTATCCACAATCTTACTCTTACTAGCCGTATCCTTGAAAATTCAATGTGGAACTGAGAAAAATGATGCACTAATAAGTTGACACCATTTGTGAATGTTTACTTTTTTTTTAAGAGAAAATAAAAAGCCAAAGTTACTGCACAGTTTTTTTTTTAAATAATATGAACAGGAGACTTTCCCCGATTACACTATGTTATAAAATCTACTTTTTGTAAAAAGCAAGTGTAGCTCACAGCATTTAGCGCAGTTCGGCTCAATGTATATACATTGCCATTGATTTGTACTGTTCTTTTTTCACCTGTTTGTAGTGTAATTTTCTTTTTTACACCATTGAGTAATGTTCTACTGTGACTGTTTCTAATAGAAATGTGTGCTGCTTGTGTTTATTTTGTGAGCCTTGATATTGAAAGAATATTTTAGCTTATTTTTGTCTTAGTTTCAACAGTGTTTTGTGGTCCATGAAGTTAAAGAAAAACTCAGTATAGAGTCAAGTGTGGACTCTTTGTGACCTGAATAGTTATAGCAGGAATGCATGAATTCTTCAAGAGAGTCTGAAAAATGAGGAGCTGCTTTTAGCAGACTACTTGGCTTTTGTGGCATCTCAAAAAACAGTAAAATGTGCAGATAAGGGCAGCTTCTTGTGAAATTTGTCTGAATTGAAATACACTTAATTGTAAAGCGACGACTGGTGGAGTGTGGATTCACTGTGATGGCATTATGGATGTTGTGTATAAATGGTATTACAGTCATCAAACAGGTGCTGGACTGCAATAGTTTTTCTTTCTAATAGTAATATGAGATTTTTTTTTGCCCATAATGTTTTTCTTGCATAAATGCTGATTTTAAACTTGTAAAAAGAAGCCTCATTGGATTAAATCAGCTGCTTTTACCCACTTCCTATTCCAAAATATTTTCTGTAAACCTAAACAAAACTTACCCAGACCCATGTTTAGCCCAGGCAACTCAAGAGTTCCGGGTCAAGCTGCATGAAGAGTAACCTGTGTCTTCACACATTTTTTGAGAAATGCTTGATCAGTGAATAAAGAAAGCATTTAATCCGCCAATTTTAAAATTACTCACCCTCCCTCGCTTTCAGCTTCCTCTGAGCTCCGACCGTCAGCTCTGGCGATGGCGGCTGCAGGCCTTTTCCTTCGTGTTGGTGTGGTCCTGTGTAAAGGACTGCCTCGACGTTCTCTCAGCTCCTCCCTGACCTGGTCCTGCAGCATTGGCAAAGCATTCTTCAATGCCTTCATCTCATCCTTCAACTCTGACACACACTGGAGCAGAGCCTCAAGACGCTCCAACACCTCAGCCTGACCGTTCGGCACACCAGGGCCATCCACCAACATGAAGCCAGATCCCTGCTGATTAGTGCGGTTAAGGTGTAACCCTGGACATGAGCTTCTTCGCTTGGACTTGAAACCATGGTAACACACCACCGCCAAGCTGATGCCAGCCACTCCAGCTAAAGCTCCCAGAACCAGCACCTTGCTGTCTGCCTGAGCCATCCTGCAGGCCTGCAGAATAGATAAGAGTAGAACAGAGTTTTGCTACTGACTTATTACATCCTCTTTTGTTCAACCATATGTTTATACTGTGTTTGATTTTAACTGAAAATAAGTTCCAGATTAAGTATGAGTTAATTACATAAAACTTAACACAAAACAATAAAAACATTGTGTGAAAAACACTTACAGTGACAGAAAAAAATAGAGAGAGACCCTTTTCACACATGATCTGACTGGAGTCATTTATCTGTATCTCGGTAGTTTTCATATAATAAACTTAAGATTGTTTGTAATCCCCAGCCAGCTTTTTATTCCGCTACACACGTCTTTGTGTGAAGCACAAAGACGCAATAATGCGTTACTTACCAAAACACTGAGATAAGTATTTACCTCGGACGTCACTAATAGACTCCTTCCTCTAAAAGTTGCGTGCTCTATGACCATAACCGAAACTCAACAGTACCTCTATCTTCGGTTTTTGAGTTCATGTTACTTGAGGAAACACGATATCAAACACAGACAGACAGTGTCCAATGAAAGTGTAATTTATCCGCTGTCTACTGTTTACACGGTACTACGCTGATGTGGCTGGTCTGCTAGCTTAGATAATTGGATTACCACTTAATCACTAAGGAGTGTGTTAGTCACCAGTCAAACACAAGCTCTTTCAGTCTGAACACATAGATAAATTAAAGTTCTGCCCAGGATTTAAAGTTTGCTAAATGATACGCTCACATTACGGTATAATGCAGTGTCATAAACAAGCTAACTGTGTTAATTAGTAGGCAATGACAAAATAAAACGTTAAGTTTCAAACGTTAATTCGAAAAGTCTGTTCGCTAAAAGGACTTTAAATTGCTCCCCTTACAGACAAATACAATACCAGCTTTAATAAATACGTAACTTTACAATAAAAAATAAGTTTAACATTATCAGACACCTTACGTTACAGGTAAGAAGACAACAGGGTACACCTTTGTATACTTCACAGCCCTCTGGCGCGACGATCAAAATATTCCGTGTGGACTCAGGAACTACATTATAACGTTCCGCTCTCTGTCAGAGTCAAGACGGTAAAGATTGCATTAAAGGCAACACATTCTCAGCAAAAATGTAAGGTTTCACTGGGCTCTAAACTCTCTCTTTTATCCAAAATGATTAATGTCAACCATAAGGAAACTAAATTTAAATTAGGTAGCGTTTCTCTAACTTTATTTGGGCATTTCATTAGAACATGTCTTACAATAACGTACAAAGTGCAAGACGTGATTTTTTTTTTCTCTCTAGTAAATTAGAGTCTCAATAATTCAATATGTTTATGGAAAAATACTGACCTTATGTCCAAGTCTTTACCAAGAATAATGATTATTACAATAATGATTTTTTTTCATACATCAGATCTATAAGTAGACTATCTGGTCTGTAAAAATTAAATAAATTTATGTTTTAACATATTTGCAGCGAGTAATTGAATATATTACTCAGATATGGATCAGTTCACTTTCAACATATAAGACAGAGTAAAGATACTTTGATGTCAGTTTAACTTTACACTCAATATAATGAGCTTGTATTAAGAGATTTGATTATTTGACATCATGAACTGTCTTTCGATTTCTTTGATGGAAATATTGTAATATTTTTGCTTTAACACTTCTTCCTAATGTATTTCTTTCAGAAATAATATGTGGTTCTTTTACAATTCCTCCTGTGTCACCAAATGATCAAAGTTCACAACAGCAGCTATAAACTTTGTATCAACAACTAATGTTTGAACTGTTTGATAATACAGCTTTTTTTCCCCCTTTTTTTCTTTTTATACATTTAAAAGAGCCACTCACCTGCTCAATAAGCTTTTCTTGTGAGAGTGTCCGTGCAGTTAAATTAAACAGAATGTGCTGCAAGAGCTAAAGTTACTAAACACGTGTGCGTTGACCTTGGACTCCTCTTCAGTGAGCATGGAGCTGTCCTTACTAAGGTTAATTCAACTGGATAGGGAGTGTTAACCCTTTATGTACTACAATAATAACTGACAATGCATTTTGTGCTGCAGGTGACACAGTAGGAGTTAAGGGTTAAACATATGTGCTGTCTTAGCAAACTGAGCTGGTACAATTACTGGTGATTTTCTTAATGCAGACATTTTATCTGTTGAAAAATAGACTAAAACTGCATTAATACACAAAAATTCAGCTTTAATAACATAACTAAATTTTGCTTGCAGAATCTTGTTAAAATTGCTAAATGTGCTCAATTCTGAAAGGTAAATTGTAACTTAAATTGCAATTATTTGTTTATTTATTTACATCCAGTCATGATGAAACTTTGTAGTGTATTATGTTTACTTATATTATCAGATTCCCTTTATTTTATATGCATCTGCACATCTGCACACAAAAACAAGTTTATGATTAACGATTGGGAAAATTCCCACCAAAAGAAAACGAAAAAGAAAAATAAACAAACAGATTTCTGGGCAAATTTACGCTCTGAATGGATGTTCCTTTTGGCCAGGGAAAGGCATGGAGGCTGGGAAACAGAGGTGACAGGGAGTTCCCTTACATAATGAAGAGCAGATTGCTACGTGCAGTTTCCTCCCTGCTTTCTGAACGCAGTATTGTTCCTCAGCCCACAGCCTGCATTCTGCCTGAAAAGGGAACAAAAAGCCCACCTGAAACTCAGAGGCATAGCGGCAAAAGGCAAAAAGAGAGAGAAAAAAAATTTAGGCAGCAGTTCTGGGTTGGCCCTGTAAACATAGATGAACTGATAAGGGAGGCGCAACCAGCCATGGCCTCGTTCCCATCAGGTCAAAGCCGGCAGATGAATTGATATTGTTGACAGTCTTTTTTTATCTACCCCGTTGCACATCTGCCTGAGCACTCATACCACATAGGCAAAAATAAAAGCAAGACCAGATTTGCTTTTGTGCACACACAGAAAACTCATTACAGCTGTCAAACAACATATGGGGAAATAATCCTGGTGAAATAAAGCATCACTATCAGGACTTCAATGGCAAACCACAAACTGTGAAGCCTCATTGTTCCTTGTCAGTTTTCTACAAGTGCCTTCTGCTCACATCCATGACAGGCCTGACTCAGTGGGAAGAAAACTAACTTCTGTATCGGTTGCGTGCCACATGTAGCGATAGTTTAAGGATTCATTCAGCCATAAACATGTGCTAAGTGATGTGGAACAGAAAGCACACTCTCTCTCAGTTGCAGCATTCAGGGGAAACTGGGGAAGTCCAACTTACAGGTCCACATTTGCACTGCTGATGTCTATCTTGGCTGTGATAGTTCCTATTCCTGTCATGAGTCTCATATTCTCAAGGTGTGTCATCAAGTAAACCAGAACTGCAACAAATATTAACATAAAAGGACACAACACCCCCAGCTTTTTACTAAAAAAGACAACCATCTGGATTCAAACGGCTCCTGCTGGAAGTGAAATTCAAGAAATGCTGGTTTCAAAGAAATTCCCCCTTTTATTAAACAGTCTGCATCTAATGTTGGAGTGGTTTCTCATTCCCTGAGACTAATTGTTTGGAAGGTTAACTTGTTCTGACAAAGGCCATTTTTTCAGGCTTCAGCCGTGGATGCATGACCAGGATCTAGCAACATTTATGCCTTGTGCTTTAACCAAGTTTGGTGTAATTTAGCGTTGCAATAGTAATACCTGATCATCACTAGTGAATAAAACATAAAAAGTCAGTTGCAACATTAATGAAATGAAGAACATAAGTTCAGAAATGTAAGCGCAAGTTGGAACATTAAATGTGTTAGCAGAGGAGGTGTTGTCTGAGGACATGAGTCTTTAAAAGTTTCCTGAAGGAAGAGATGGGCAGCGCTCTTTGCAGAACATTATGAACAACATTTCTGAGTGGGGCACAGCACTCATAAAGGATCTTAATAGAAGTCTACATAATTTAGCTTGGGCTATGTCCATGCAAACACAGGTATTTAATAAAGTTTTTGCCTTTTATATTTTCCTTAAACTTCATGTCCATGTGACACAGTTTATAAAAAAAAAAACCCATGTGAAAATGTACAGACACAAATAAAATGTCAGGTCACGATCTAGCCTTTGTTTTGTGACTCTGTCTTATGGGAGTGTCCTCAATTTTGTATTATGACACCTTTATTCTTTGGCATAGCCAGAGACTAACTGTGCATTTACATGCAAACAGGTATAAAATACTACTAATTAGCACCAGCGCAATCATTGCATTGCATGTCACTGCCAAGTTAACAAAGCAGTTTACAGCATATACTGTTACACAAACCACATAGATGATGGCGCACGCTTGATGTTGCAAGTCAAAAACGTTGGTTATCCTGTCCACACCTAAATGACAGCTAGATAATAATAATAAAAAATCACCTTGAAGCACGTTTTCATAAAAGTTAGTTTTCAGTGCTTCAAAACTGTTTGCATGGGAACAAAAGGTGCAAATGCAGAGAAAAAATATGGATTTGTCATTATGCCTCTGTATGTGTGGACAGGGCCTTAAGTAGCTAGTTGCAAATCAGCCTTGGATCGTTTTGAAGACATAAATTAGTGCAGTGGTTCTCAAACTTTTACTGCAGAGCCTCCTTTTCATCTGTAACAATAATTTCAAGCCCCCTCCCTTTCCACATCCTATCATGTGCACCCCAACACTCAAAAAGAATCTTATGAAGAAATGTGCTGCAAAATAGTCTTTATTTTATTGGGTGCTATTTAATTAAATATACTTAAAATCAGTATGAAAACTTCTGCTATAGTGTGAGGCTTGTTAGACTTGGAAACAGGTGAGTTGAACATGATGAGACGGATGCTGCTTCAGTAAAACAACTTTCATTTTTACGCCATTTAAGAAGTTTATTTTTAAATCAATCAACAGGCATTTCTTTATGTTCAGGATGAAAAGTCCCAAAGTGGCTTCATACTGTCAGATGCTAATGTTTTGAGACATAGTGGTCTCTCTTCATAACCCACCACTGACCATTGCCATTACAAGACCATTATCTGGTCAAGCCCCAGGACAAGATATGCCTCGTCATATTTTATTGTTTTGCTTTTTTGTTTGTTTTTTTTTTCATTTTTGGTTGTTGAGATGTCTGTTGTTCCTTTTCCCAATGGTAATTGCACACGTTTGTCCGTGTTTTGCTAGCAGTGGAAAAACGTTTTAATTAGTGAGGTATCTAAGCATAGCATTTGTATGGTACACACTCAAGTTTTTACCAGATAAGGTTCTCTGTCCTACAGACTGGACTGACACACGAACATGCATTCTATGCAAATAAGCATCCTATAGGCAAACTCTATGATTGGAGGACACAGGACTGAGGAATTTTCTTTGTTTAAACCCTATATAAGACAGAACGACACATCAGGTCTTTAGGTCTTCGTTCTGGTTTTGGGACCTCCAGAAATCTGTTTTGATGTCTGAACTTTTGTAATAAACTTCTTTTTATTATTCAAGTCAGCAGAGACATTTTTACCTGAAAGCCAATTTTTCCACATCTCCTGATCAAGATACATCATTAGCCTAGCACCCTCTCTCGGCCTTGTGGTGCAGACTGCTCTGCTAAGTTTGTGCTACTGTAACTTCTCTTTTCATTTCTTTCTTTTCATATTCCGAAAGTGACGATACTCCAATCTTTCCTATGTGAGAGTGTAGGTAGTGCTCTGCTGATTCAAAGCTTAAATCCTCAGCTATGGCATTGGTGGCTGACTGTACTCATGTTTTTAACTTGTAAAAATGTCTTAAGAACAACTAAACAATGTTAAAAAACAACATTTTTAATTAAACTAAAGAGAGGAAGTGAATGTGAAGCAGGTCAGGATTCAATCAGTCTTGGCTAACCCATGTGGTACACACCCTTAGCTGTCAGGACACCAAAGTTATTGTGATCCTCTTGATTTTGGTTTAGCCAATAGTCTAGGTGCCCATTTATTAATAATGTTTAAACCATCTTTCAATGTGCCTCATTAAGTGTATTCTACATTGATGTGCAAAGGTAGCAGTCAGAGGTGATCTTGGTCAGTTCTGAGACATTTGTGTTAATTTAACTGATTATTCTAAGCTGGCGGTGCAAGTGTGAAGATATGTAGTTATCTATGCATGTTTTATCTCTGATGAACTGTAACCTGTGTAGGGTGATATTCTGCCTCACTTATTGTCAGATGGGAGAAAGTCCACTCCCAGTTCTACACAGTAAAGTGTTTGGCGCTAGATGAAGCTAAGTTACAGAGAATCATAAGAAACTGTAATAACTTTAAATTTCTTATTAACAATACAAAACAACTGCAGCATTGGATGCAGACTATCGTTTGCTGCTGTTTCTTCATTGTTAATTCAAATTATTCAGGACGCTTTTACTTTTTATTTCCTGCTGTTTTCTTTTAAAAATATTGTCTTTGTGTAAAAAGAGTCTGAAAATCATTTGGACTGAGAAAAAAGCAAACGTCTCTCAAACATATGTCTGTTTTAAGTTGTGTTAGAAATAAATGGATAACAGAAAAGAAAAGAAAAGAAAGAAAAAGAAAGATATACTTCCTTCTTGTTCTTCTGTTCTTGCTTTTTCTTTTGTGTACTGCTCTGTTATTTTTAGTTCATGTCAGTTTGAGTCCAACTGTTAAAATACTTCCGAATGAAATTTTACTTCCATCATTATCTAGATGTGTTACTTTATTGTAGTGTATTGTAACTCAGACCCTCAAGGCCCATTGCCCGGCAGGTTTGAGCAGTTTCCCTGTTTGCACTCACCTGACTTAAATTAGTGGCTCATTACCAGGTTTGGGAAAACCAGATAACAAGGTGTTGAAACCTGCGTAGCAGAGGCCCTCAAGGACCAGGGTTGAAGAACCCTGCTGCATTGTGTTTCTATGTATTTTTTTTATTTATTATTATTTTTTATGAATAGTCAAAATACACATCTCACTGTATTTGTTGGAAATGTATCTGACAACTTCCGAAAACTTTCCCAAAGCAGTTTTATCCTCCACTTGAAATACACAATACAAATACTGTACATATATTTTTTTTTTATTACTGAGTCTTTGAACTTCATTTGTCCAAGAAGTACATATTTTAAAAAGTACATTTGGAAAGGGAAAAACTGAAAAGAATATATAACATTGGCAAAGTTTGACCAATCAAAATAACTTTGTGGGAGTTTGACAGTCAGTTTGTTTTCTACTCAGAGAGAAGATGAATGCTGGGGAAATTTCATTCAGACAGATTACTTCAGAGACCTCTTCGTGACTTTGGACTTTGTGGTTTAATGATTTCTTCCTTCCTCTCTGTCCTCCCCTGCCGTCATGCCATCAGTCATCATACATTCCCTTGAAAGTGCTCACATAGCTCCTTGTCAGATTTCTTTTAGAGTATTTTGTCTCTCGTTGAATTAATTAAAGATATTCTTTCTCCCCCAAAAACATTAGTACAAACATGTTGTTCTCTGACAAAACATTAAACAAATAACACCACAGCAGGCCATGAACTTTCATCTACCCTCCCTGTACTTTACTCATTGCTAAATAAACACTAATGTTTATCAGTTCTGAAAGATTCATTAACTTTACAAACAAAATGTTGCTTAAGATTACAAACCTTAAGTTGATGTTATCCCTGTGTTTTTTTAAGCTAAAACAACCTCAGTGATTGCTCTCATGAATTCTTTCTACATAAATGTAGTATACTGCAAGTTGCTCATTTAATAAATGAGCTATTTAGTTGCTAGTAGTGTTTGGCCAGCAGGTGGCGCCTGTGGAATAAGTTTTGAGATGAACCTGTAGGGATGAGCTGAGGATGAGAAGCAGGTCTGGATGTTTAACACCATACAAACAAAGACTTTGCTCATCCTCAGCAGAATCAGTATTTTGATGCTCTGAATGAGTTTCATCACTAGGCTAAAACAGCTCCTTGTGGTTCAGGGTGAAATAAGCCCAAGATCAGAATAATCCGCTCTTAAACACAGCCTGCATGTTGTGGCGAGAGCTCTAGACACAATACCCAGCCTGCATTTGTGTATGCGAAAATGAGGAAATTAACCTGAGTCATGTCTACCTGGTTATTTAGATTGTGTCTGCTCTCCTCAGTCATACCAAAACAATATAATTAGATATTATAAAATGCCAAACAAGGCTTCATTTAGTTTTTACCTTAAAAATCATTGGCATTGTAACGTGTTTTGTAAAAACTGTTTTTTTTAATGTGTAAGACAATGACTATGAGTCCCAACTGCCTTTAAGAGAGTCGTACTTAAAATGCTCACCAGGGGGCCCCTATGGGCCCCACCCATAGAACTTGAAATGTTGGGACATCCTGATAATGTAACTAAATAAAAAATATAATACCCGTGTTATACATGCACAAGTTCAGTACGCTACACTCATACATCAGTCTAAAAGTCGAAAAGTGCATATAATTATTTGACCGTTTTTTCTGAATATGCTACCCCAGTAAGGTTGAAAAACCACAGCCAGAATGATGCTGGTACGATGCAAGCAAACTACAAATAATGCAAATGAATGGGTGTGTTACATCTACAGTGTATGAAACTATCAAGTACCAGTAGTGGTGCTGCTGAGGAGGAATCAAATTCTACTTAGGCCTCTATAAGGGCTTGGGCCGGCCCTGACACACAGCATATCAGCACAAACACCTTATATCAGCCATAAAGCACGGTGGTGGTGGAGTTATGATATGAGCTTGTTTTGTAGCCACAGGATCAGAACACTTTGCAGTCAATGAGTCGACCATGAATTCCAGAGTCTAGAGTTACATGTAAGACAATGACTAGGAGTCCCAACTGCCTTTAAGAGTTGTGCTTAAAATGCCCACCAGGGGCATTTGTGTGACAGCTAAAACTT
Source organism: Melanotaenia duboulayi (assembly GCA_026261665.1). Classification (NCBI taxonomy): domain Eukaryota; kingdom Metazoa; phylum Chordata; class Actinopteri; order Atheriniformes; family Melanotaeniidae; genus Melanotaenia; species Melanotaenia duboulayi. Next base: position 8,567,913 of record CM047990.1, on the reverse strand, counting down.
GACTTAAATTGAGTACTGGGGCAAGATAATAATCTCAAACGCAACATCAAGCTCGTCCAGCTCTTTGGCTCAACCAAGTAC
>CM047990.1:8523378-8542669 GCA_026261665.1 Melanotaenia duboulayi | reverse complement strand
GTGTGCATATGAAAGTTTTTTTTTTTTGCAAACGTAATTATTTTGTTGGGTTTTGTTGTATTATTTTACATACAGGCACATTTTCTATGTATATCTAAAAAACGTGTGTGTATGTATATTGTAGATTTTATTTGTTATATTTTACACACAGACGCATTTGCAGGATCTTCAAGTTGCACTAAAAGTCTTTGAAAATAGGGAATGTGATCACCTAATATATTTAAAATATTTAAATTGGATTAATTTAGTTGACAGGTTTTTAGATTAAGAAGCGATGTGCGGTTTACAGCAGTTTGACCATAATCAAACGGTTAATGGATTCATGTGAGCAACTTTCTGTGCAGTTGGACCAATTAACAGACATTTTCAGTGCGCTGTCCCTAGGAAGGGATATTTTGGGGGACTCTTTGTTTTGCAAGGAGGTACCAGGCAGGACAACAAGGGAGGAAATATTTAAGTTTCTGGATGTTTTTATAACTGAAACGAGACTGGACTGGGGAAATGTGTGGTCATTTGTACTGATGATGCCTTGGCAATGGCGGGCTGCAGGAGTGGAGTTGCTGCATCGGAAAATCCGAGGATTATAGCTACTCATTGTATTCTGCATCTTCAAAAGATATGGGACCAAATCTTCACTCTGTTTTAAATGCAGCTATGACTGTGGTTCATTTCGTTAAGGCAAATATGTTTGTTTGGACAACTCTGCCATAATATGGATACTGACCATGACACACTACTTTATCACATTGGCTCTCTCGTGGTACAGTTTTGTGGCGGGTCTCTAACTTCATAAGAGTGGAAAAACCTGACATNTTAACTTCATAAGAGTCCCTGCGCTCCTGGGTCCGGCCCTCNTGCACGCTTTTGTACTGACCCTGAATGTGTGGCGAAGTTGGCCTCACAGACATGTTCAATACACTGAACAGCCTCAACCTCTCCATCCAAGCAGGTCACGGATTTATCCCTGAAGGCAGTGACAAAATCACTGGATCCATGGAAAAGGATAATGGACGGGAAAACAAACATGTTTCCCCAACTGACTTTATATAGTCTATATATCCAGATACAACTGACTATATGATTTGAAACTGAGAAAAATTGTTAATGCTACAAGAAACCTTTTAATTTGTTGGTGTCTTGCCAACAGAAATGTTCGATCTTTCTGCCAGTGAATGATTTATCGTTAAGGGGAAATTACTTGCTGCCTTTCTGAACAGAACTAGTCTGGGATTTCCAAGGTTTTTATTGCTCTCTTTATAGTAAATGAGAAGACAGGGTTCAGTGTGCAACTTAAAGATCATGTGCAAGCCACATGGATCCCACGATGACATCACCCTGGAGCAATTCGACAACACCAAAGGGCCTCGTTCACAACTGCTGTTTAACTGGTGCTAAATAATGCTTGAGTAAGTTAAATAGAGGGATGTCATTGCAACTGTACGCTGTTCACAAACAGACACAAACCAACATTCACTTCAGTGTGAGAGTTTGCAAAGCTTTGTGTGTGACTAGTTATTACTGAGATACAACCATCATAGAGTGTAATGGTAAAGAGAGGGGGATTAAGGAGATTCGTGTTGTGTATGGAGCTTCTTGCTAGAGACGTGACATTCAAAAATGAATTAATACTTTTGAACAGCTTTTTAAAAGAGCGATGAGAACTGACTCGCAGTTGTGAGGATGGAGATATGGAGTCATCTAAAGGAATAGTTACTATGGAAACATAAGCCAAATAAAATTATAACCAATAATTTAGAGTAATTCCCCCCAACAGAGTATTTGTTGGTGGGGTGTGTAAGTTTGAATTACTCTGATCCAAATCTGACCTTATAATTGTTGCCAGTCATTATTTCCTTGATTAAATGAGTGACCCCTGACTAAATTCTAAAAATAAACAAATAAATAAAAAGAATGAGTCAGTCTTTTGAATGGGTCTTTGAAAGGAATGATTGGTCAAGACCCGGCTCCCTGTAAAGAGCCATAAATCCCATCTCTACTTCACACCATTGATAGTGTTGGATAATTGTTAGATAATATTACAGTTCATTCAGACAGAATTTCGCCTCTTTTTCTAACCACAGAACGCACGTGCATCTGTTGAGCCACATGTAGTCGCCCCTCCCCCAGACTTACACTGTCAAACACACCACACGAGCAGACACACACCTTTCTTTTCTGCTCTGTTTGGAGCAAAAATTTATGTTGGGGTGATATCACCTCTGAGCTGTAGTGGTTACCAAGGTGACTGGATCCTTTTCTTAATTTTTTTTTATTATTATTATTCTGTAACAGGAATAGAAATAAATGGGGGTTGGGTTTCATGTCCTTGACTTAAGGGCATCAGGTTAGAACCTTTTCCTCACACTGCCTCATGCCTCATTTAAAATCATTGCAGTGAAAGGGTCTGCAGCTACCCGTGAGCTGCCAGTAAATGTCCCCTGTGCTGCAGTGGTGCAGTATTCTGCAGTGATTAGTCCATTCGTTCTGTGATGCCTCAGCCAACTGCAGCATTTAGAAAATAGTCTTGCACAACATAAATTACCTAGAAGTGATTTTTGCAGAGTAAAGCGTTTTGGAAAAATAATTGGAGTGTATGGGTGTGCATGTGTGATACACAGATAAGGATAGGGAAGAGAGGCTCCAGCTGCACTTACAGATCTTTGATCTTATCAAATGTGGGCAGTCAGACAGTCTGAGGAGAAAGAGGAAAGGCGTCCTGTAGGCATCATGAGACGAGAGAAAGACAGCCAGACTTGCCACGAGGAATTTGTCTTTCTCCACACTAAGTTCATTTTTTGGGGGCTTGTGATCACTCACAAGTATGATTGTCAAACACCATAAAAAAAGAGAAAAAAATTTACACTCTAGGCAAGAGTGAGGACAGACATGCACAGGTGCTGCTAGAGAGAGAGACAAGTAAGGGAGAACAGGATGAGAGAAACAGGCGAGGAGAGAGAAGAGGAGGAGGAGGAAGGGGGAGGGTAGGAGGAGACTTGACTGGCTGTAGAGTGGAAAAAGAGTCGGAGAGCAATTCCAAAACAGCTGTCCGGCAGACGTCCCAGTCGACAGGAGTGCAGCCCCCGAGGCAGATACAGAAGGCAGGACAGTGTCAGCAAGCCACGGGAGTGGCACATCAGCCGCTGAGCAAACACATAGAAAAACACACATTTCATCCTGGAGCTGCAGCGTTCAGGAGGACACCAGCCATATCTGGAAAAAATAAAGATTCCCCCCATCGTAGCATCTGAGGTGAGTGAAGACTGCCTTAATGCACACAGTGATGGTGTAATGTGAACGAACATATAGGGTGATGGTTGCAGATGCTTCTTGCTGTCATGTATGTGCAGAGGTTTTTCAACAGTCTCAGTGAGCATGTGCAGCAGAATCAGATACTGCTGATTGTCTATAGAGACTGAATTTTGAAAGCATGCATGGTAAGCTAAGCTTTCACGGAAATGTTTGTCTGGCTCTTATATATGTTACACAAGATTTTAGCAACATGATATCCTCCCTGCTCTCCAAGAGAGACATTTTCAGTCCAGTTACACGCTCAAGGCATGATCCTCTAAAATGCAGAGCCCTTCATCTCATGAGAGGAGTAGATTTTAAGGTTTTTAAGGTTACACTGGCAGAAAAAATATGTCTTCTTTGCCAGTGTGTTGACATTCTCTTCATGTTTCATATGCTTTAGTTCAGTTTCCTGCTTGTATCTGCCAAGGATAACTCTGGCAAGTGCTGTTCATGCTTGCGGGTGGCACAAGGGGAACACGAAAGAAAGACAGAACAAATACTCCACCCTGCTATTCACTCTGGTCCCAGCACCGCCACCCGGCCCCTTGAAAGTAAGGTCTTTGCCTATAATTGAGGTCTTTTTTATGTAGCAAACCCTATTCTGTAAGGCCACCATTAGCCTCTGTGGTATGTGCTTTTTATAACAGCCCCAAAAAAGGGGTCTTTCTGCTATGCAAAGGTGTAACAGAAGTCAAGGCTAAAGTTATGTCATTGGTAACTTTAAACTTCCATGAAGTTGCTTTTTTGATTACATAAGGGGAAATCTGAGTCTGTCTCCAACATCCCTGAGATATTTTATTGATCAAAAATACAAGAAAAATTCAGAATAGCATAGTGTTTTTCAGCTACGCTGATGTGAAATTTCAGCCCAGTAAGCCTGTCACGGGAGGGATATTTTTGGGGATGCATGGTTTCTATTTTGAAGAAAGGGGGAGTCATATACAGGTCATATTCTGAACAGCTGCTGTCCTGACTTTGGATCAGATGGGCTAACAGCAAACTGTAAAGCATCATCAAACTGTAGTATTTATTTAGCCTACAGTAAGATTACACGGTCTCTCAAAATATACTAATATACTGGCCTAGTCATATCATATAAGACTTCTAGGTGTCCAGGAATACCCAGACAAGTCATGAGCCATTAGTTTATTACTAGATACCAACCCTATATTTATCTGCCCCCGCACTCAAGGCTTCATCACCTTGCTCCCTCTGCTGCCCCATCACTCGTGTATCTACTTCTACAATCACCAAGTGATGAGGCAAAGCTCCGCTTTTAAAGAGACTGGAGGGGCTCCAGATCACCTCATGCCCAGACAGTTAGCTGCTGCTGACCCAATGACACAGTGTTTTTCTCCTGCAGCTCCCACTATGATCGGATGGCTGCTCAGGCAAGCAATTCTTAAGGGAAAGCTGCCATCAGACTCCCACTTCCGAAGAGGTGTAAATTAAAACCGGGGACTGTATTCTGCGATGGTGGCGCAGCAAGGATGGCACCTCTCAGAACATGCCAGGCTGCCTCTTTTTGGAATAGTTCCAAAAGCAGGGTGCAAATCTGGCCTTGGCTTTGAGATGTTAGAATACACCTGTTCAACTATTAACAGCCTGCAGGGGTACTCATGGATTTACTGGGTCAGCAAGCCATAAGGGTCCATCCCAGGAAATCCTTTGATGTTGTGACTGATTTACTGTCTGTTGAGCCAAAATAAACATTGCTGAGAGTTTGGAGTTTGATTCAGTCACCCAATAATTAATCCTCATTTAGCAAAGGAGCATAGGTAGGAGATGAAAGACTAATATCTAATCATTGTTTCCTCATACTTTGTTGTCGGCCCCTGGAATTTCATTTATGTTTGCTATTTAAGCCAAACTGACCCACCAGCAGGACATGATGTGAAGGTCAAAGCTTTCACTCTATCAGCTGTCTACTCATGGGCCACAAGTAGAGTCCTTGTGCAGGATGCACAGCAGATGTCTCCCTCTGAGAGCTGCAAGGTTTCCTTCAAAGATTTCTATCCATACTCATCGATTCTAGCCAACAATTATCTTCTCTTGCCCCTGGAGAGAAACAGGACCACAGCCCAGGCAGTTGTTTTGATTTCATCAGGAGTGTCCAATAATCAATAAATATGCTTGAGAGGAAGCGTTTCAGCCAGCAGTGCAGCATTGGCCATCTGTTATCACAAGCTGTAGCATCAAAATTAATACAGATATGGATATGCTGTTCACTCTAAGCTCATAGGAAGGAGCCTTTGGGTCAGTGCTGCATTTCTTTAACTTCCCATCCAAGCCCCAATGTCCCACTGCAGCAAGCATCAGCTGTGAAGGTCAGTGAGGACTGAGGTGTGCCAGCAAATGGGAAAGATGCTAAAAAGTAAAAGCGAATAGAAGAAAGAGAAATATATACCCCCACCCCCTTTCATTTAATCAAAGACTGCAGTACACCTCTTCACGCTCCACCCCGCCTCTTTCTCTCCTTCACCGTTGCAAAACAAACACATTCTCCCTTACACACATGGGGAGCCTTCAAATCTGCTATCTCAGACACCTCGCACTTGCACCGGCCCTCGAACAGAGTTGCCATTCGACACACTCAAACATATCCTGCATCCCTCACTGTGTCATAGCTATATATAGTCCTGTAGCATTCACTGGTTGACAGGTTTATTTGTGCTTTAATGCCCTCGTCCAAAGTGAGATTTCACCTCGCATGGCACATTTTATACTGTTTATCGAAGTCGCAGTTTTAATGAGGAAAGATATTGATGCTGCAGTTGTTTCTCAAGCAGGTTGGAGACACATTTGCTGAAAGTGTGTGATTTCCTAGACTTCTGTTTAGATTCAAATACCCTGCAAGTGTCTGTCTCTTAGGCGCCACGTTAATGTGCCTCCTGAATAAACATGGTCTTCTTAAAATGTTTCTGATAAGGCTGGTGCAGTGTGTCTGCAGCAGACGGTTGCAACTGGAATGTGGATGTTTTTTTAGTGAAACCTTTCTTATTTTTTGCAGAGGGGATGTGGGCTTGACCGCCCAGGCATTCTGTCAGATGGTCACTGCTGACAGACCCCCATAAGTAAATATGTCTATAAATGGGCAAGCTCTCTTCTCACTGGTGCACCCTCCCAACCCCCCCACCATTTCAAATATACACACACACTATCATCTCTCCTCCACCGGAGTGTTTTCTCTTTTTCCTTGGTTGCTATGTCATTTAACAGTCAAACTGATTCTCTTCGTCTTTTTAATGAGTTTATCCTCCACTAAACTTCCTGTCAACATGGTGAAGTTCTTGTGTTTGTAATGGAAAAGCTCAGGAAAGGCACCATGCCACTGGGAACCTTTTTTTTATCAAATCCAAACTTCTTTAATTATGTTTACCCATCCTGAAGTATTGAGCAACCTAGCTGGTATCATTGCACTTAGAAAAGTTCATGGTGACCTCTGCTCTTGAAAGCAAAGACCAATTCACAATCTACACCAGCGTCTTTCTTAAGATCCACTTGCTCTATAATCCTTCTTTCTAAACCCTGTAAACCCCATTCCTCCCTTCATCTCCCCCCCTAACTGGTCCATCTCTTTTTTTTTATCTCTGTGCGTGTCAGAGCAGTAGCTTGCTCCTAAAGTAGGCTGTCCCATTCTGATCCATCTAAAGTCTCCCCCCTTTTGCTTTTCTTCTCCCAATCTGTGCTCCAGCTGTTCCACATTAGCACATCCAGAGTCGTGGAGGCCAAAGGAGGCTCATGTGTGGAAATGTGAATAGAGAAGTAAAAAGCCTTAGACTCAGGCCTCATCTGCCCCCTTTTTTTTCTTGCCAAATGCAAGATGAAGATGAGGATGTTTTTTTTTTAATAGCAAGGTCCAGAGTTTATTTCTGGGACATGCGTTGGTGGACCGTTTTTTTTTTTTTTTTTCTCTCTCTCTTTCCATAATGGCAGGACAGGAGCTTTCTATCAGTGTTTGTTGTGTTTGGAAGGATACTAATATGTTCTTCATTTGTCTTTGGTTTCAGGAAAGTGCCAGTTCAACTTATCCACATTGCTGAACATCGCCACCAGGGTTCTNATCTACATTGCTGAACATCGCCACCAGGGTTCTTGGGGTGATTTTTCCAAATCATTGCCACAATTATTTTGGGATCCTGTCTATGTGGTGTGTTTCTGAGAATGTAACTGAAGCCCCACCTCTCTGGAGAATCCTAACGTCCAGATCGAACAGAGAATTTTTTACTTTTTCATCCTGCACATCTGAGATCTCCTCCATAGAAACAGCCATGCCAGCAAAAGCACCCATATACCTGAAACCAACCAACAGTAAGAAGGGAAAGAAATGTCGTTTGAGAGATATTTTGTCCCCTGACATGATCAGCCCACCGCTCGGAGACTTTCGCCATACCATCCACATCGGGAGGGGTGGAGAGAGAGATGCTTTTGGAGACATGTCGTTCCTTCAAGGGAAGTATGAGCTTCTACCAGGAAAGGGAGACGTCCACCCTCAGTATGGTATCCAGAGTGAGTTTCTGAGAGCAAACAGCACAGGTGATGCTTCCTTTGCTGAGACCCCCTCTCCTGTACTCAAAAATGCGATCTCACTCCCAACTATTGGTGGCTGCCAGGCCCTCACCCTTCCTCTCATGTCCTCCACTGTTTTCTCCATGCCACCGGAGCCTTTGGAGGACATCTTGGGACCTGCATCTCCTTTGAAAGCTGAGAGCACTGAGGAGGTCGAAATCCTGCAAATGGATGCTCTGTTGCGTTCCATGGACGTCTTCAGCAGCGAGCCCCCATCCCCCTTCACAGACATCCAGTCGAAACCTGATGTGCTTTTAGATTTGCTGGAAAACACAGATAAGTCCACCTCTAAGGCAGTTGGCAAAGCTAATAAATTAAACAAGAGCGAAAGCAAATTTGACAAGCCAACATCCTACTATATCAGCGCCCACACTGACAGCATCTATAAAGCTAACGGAAGTCTGAACAGCAACACGAGCAGCGACAGCTTTGATAGCTACAGCAGCAAAGGCAACTTCCAGAGCAAGATGTACAATGGCAGCGGGAATCTCAACGGTAACTGCAACGGTTATGGACACTTTAATGGCATTACTCTGGGGTTTAAGCAGGAGCTCTCCAAACACAATGGAGAGTGGGTGGACAGGGACAGTGGGATGGAGGAGGGCCGCATCTGTGATTTTGAGTTTGAGCTTTCCAAAGAGAAGAGTACGTCCCGGGATTCCCTCGCCCAGATCACGGGGTCATTCCTCTCTCTCGAACTTGATCTGGGCCCATCCATCCTGGATGATGTACTCAACATAATGGATAAACCCGCAGCGAAGAGCAGGCCTTAAGCTGTGCTGAGGCCCAAAAGATGAGAAAGGGATTTATTAAGATATTGCCAAGGAGGGAAGAAAGAAAAATAATCAAAATGGTGTCTGGTTATATCATTGAGATGAAAAATCAGCTACAATAGATGAAGCTGCTTATGTTTTTATTGTCAAAACTTATAACTATTCTAGCTTCTATGGAGTGATGATGATTCTTCTTTGTTTTGTTTGCCAAGCCAGCAGCATGTTTAAAGTGCATGAGCTCTTTGAGTTACAGCTAAAACACAGCCATCGTGCCTTTGATTTTCAATTACTGTAAAAATGCTATGGTAGATCTGCGTTCTTATGTTGACCTTCACTGTATAAACACAATATCTTATTTTGCTTTTTTTTACAGTCCTTAAAGTCAGACTCTGTTAACAGATAGTATTTTGTGAGTTTGAGTGTGTTTAACAAAGCACTTTTTTGTTTGTCACATGGTTCGTTGACAGCAGAACACTATGCATATTTGTGTTTTTATAGATGTAACACAAATAAATTCATTTTTCCTAATGTGACTATCTTTCTTGCAGGGAATGTACATATTCCAAAACTTATTTAAACTCAAGAAAGGTTGAAAATCAGAGTAAAACTTACAAAAACAAGACATATGTAAAGTGAAAAGAGCTACAGATTGAGCAAAAGAGGGACTGAAGTATTCATTCTCTCGCCTCTGGCATTCCTTACATTCTACCTAACTGCCCTGCTGTGGGAGCATCAGTGGGCCTTCATCTGCCCAGTCAGGCGCCTGCTCCATTTGTTTGAGTGTGCACGGGACAGGCAGAGGAGGGGTCTTTGAAATTCCTTGCATTCCAGCCACAGAGCACAAGTGTCCAGGACCGGACATAAATCAGCTGTTTCAAGTGAGGAGGAAGGGCTTTGGACTAGAGCCACACTATCCATCAGCTAGAGTGTATAGAGAAACTAGGCCATAAAACACACTTACAAACCAACAGTAAACTTTGTTCAATGCTGGACAATAGATGGGCCCTGTCCTTTTGTGCAGTTACAATAAATATATGTTGACCCAGCCATGTAAAGGCAGAAGCCTAACAGAGCTGTACAGCAGCACCCACAATGTGCATGCAGCCTTTCAAATCCAACCACCTCTCTGCAGTGGTGTCCAGAACCTGATCCTCTGTTTTTAAGAATACTTTTTAGTGTAAACATGAAGGAAAGTCAGAACAAGGGAAAACTTGGGGAAGGCTTACCTTAACACTCTCATATCACTTTCATGCTTGTTTAGTGAAAACAACATTGTTACTAGACTTTAACCAACTAAGTTCATATGCAAATAATTTTCTGGATCCAATTCCACTTCTGGACAATGGGACAAATGAGGCAAACCTCTCCAAATCCCTCAAAGGCCCTAGTATGTCCGTAAACAACCAAGACTGGCTCGACCATGTCATCTGAAGACACTGCGAAACCAGATGTCTGAGCAGACATGATCATTTCCCCACGCAAGAAAACCTTTGTCATGGCAAATACCCCAACCAGTGGAAAATCCCAGCTAAAGAGTTTGCATCTGCTGAGTTGAAGCAGACAACCTCTGAACATGAGTAATGAAAACCTTCTCTGTCAAGGTAATTACTGTGCTTATACCTGAAATGGTCCATCACTGACTTGATGACAGGCCTCATTTTTGACAGGCGTGGACCCCAAGCAAATTCCCTTCGGTTTACAAAAGAACTCGACGACCACAGCAGTGTAGCATGTTGTGTAACATACTAGAAATACATGCCAAAACTGACACAAAATACCAGGAAATACCAGTGTTTTATGAAATTTCTAAACGAATATTTGACACATGTTAGATACTGAGGAATGTTCATCACTGTAAGGTCAGCCATCTGAATGAAATAAGGGATAAACAAAGTTGCTTTTGTTAGATAAATCAGCTGGCATTCTGCCATCAAAGATGTAGAGGTTTGTCTTTGAGTAAGATGGATGTCTCTGTTCTTTCAGACTTGAGATAACAAATCACTCCATCTATATTTGAATTGCACTGCTCCATCAGTGTGTTTGAGTCTCTTGTCTTGTCTCTGGCTTTAGTGTTCCCTGTGCGCCTGAGGGCAGATGAGAAAATACCCCAAAATTGAAGGTCAAAATAGACCAAGCCAGCTGTTTCTAATTTAAAAAAAGGCCATGGTGGAAGTTCAACCTGAAGAAACTTTAACTCCAAATGCTTCTGATATTTCATGTTAGCAACCAAGCAGCTTATTGTGTGACACCCACAGATTCAGAACAATATTCTACTTGTTTTGCCAGCAGGCCACAGCTCAGTTAGTTAGACCATCTGTTTCTGGGATCACTTGAAGCATAAATTCATTGAAAAAATTCTGGTAATTTTGTAAAGCATGGAGGAAATATATTTTTATTCAGATGAATAGCTATTATTGAGAACATGGCACAACCTGTCAAATTGCTGACACTGGTGAGACAGGGAGGTGACATGGGTGTTTCCCCTCATGCTGCCTTGTAATTTCCCAACAACCTGCTGTGTTGACACAGACAGAAAAAGACTAATTGCTAAATTTTGCCTCTTTTATTTGAATGCTGTAAGACGGACAACACACAAAGAGGAAAAGAAAATTACTTTTTCTGTTCATGATCATGTTATGGTGTTGGCATCTAAAGGGCAAATATTCCAGTAGACAAAATTCCAAAATCACACACAAAAGTCAAAACATCTGTCTTTCCATCACAAGCCAATCATTCAGGAAAACTTCCAACTCTTCCCCCAACCAGATGTGAAGACAGATTGTGAAATAGGTACCTTGCTCCATGACTCAAAACATTAGTTTCACAACAATTCAGGAAGTCATTCAACTGAACTCGGCCACATCTGTTGTTTGTTCATACCATCTAATATGTCTCAGAATTGTGTCCCGTAAAGTATCGCCCCTACTTGTTGTTTTCTCATATTAGCATCTCCAAGGGAAGAAGTGGTCATTATGAAGTCTATTATTATCAAGATGGTTGCATTGCATGATTATACTCAACATTTAAGTAGTAAGTAAAGTTTATTTATAAAGCACTTTTCACAGATAAAAATCACAAATAGCTGTACATGAAAGTGGTGCAATAAAACAACACAAGACAACTCATTCCTTATATTTTGCACACACATGTACTCACCCACACTAACACACATGCTTACACGGTTACTGTGTTATCATGTAGATCTCACCGGTAGCTACTGTAGTGTTTTCATATACTTGGTGCTGGTGTTGTGGTTATGAGTGTTCATGTTTTTCTCAGTTGTCTTCATACAGGTGCTCCTGATGATTCTCTGCTTTGTTTCCTTAAAGAAGCCAGAGGATGTTTAACGTGTTGTTTGTTTACAGGTGCAGCGGCTGGTTGTTGATTCTTTTACTGTTTGGATTTTGATTGTACATGTCAAGGAATGGATTTGTGGAGACGAGATGGAAGGACCCAACAAAGATGGCAAGACTGACGAAGATTTAATATTAACAAGACACACAACTGAAGACCACACAACTAAGACACAAAAGAAGCCTAAAGAACTGACCAGACTGACAGAGCGTCAGAGCGCGATGACTCAAGGAAAACTAGGAGCATATACAGAGAGGCTGGTTATGAGATGAAAAGCAGGTGTGAAAATTAATGACCCGAAACAAGGGAACAGGACATGAAGCAAAGAGAATACACAAGGAGAAACAACTCTACAAAATAAAACAGGAAANTTGACCCGAACCAGGGAACAGGACATGAAGCAAAAAGAATACACAAGGAGAAACAACTCTACAATATAAAACAGGAAACAAGACACAACTAAAAAAATGACAAAAAGACTAGAAACTAAATAGACTGCAGAACAGGAACTAAAACCCACCAAACCTCACAGCCCATAACAGTTATTGCTGTTGTTTTCTATCTTTTGTACTGATGATCTTCTTTTTTCTTTTTTTCTTTTTTCTCTCTTTTTCTCTTCTGTTGAGTCCCCACCTTTCTTTTGCTCCTTCTGTGAGGTCCAGCATTAATATGTAATTCAGCAATAACCAATTTACAACTTAAGAATCAAGGGGAGTCTTATATTCACAAAGCTTAATTTCCTTTAATATTCCCATAACTGCCCTTGGCACAACATGGCAGCAACACCATTATATTACTTGCCCTCATGCTGGAAAGGTTAAAAAAAACAAAAAAAAAACAAACAAAAAAACCAACAACATGGCACAACACACATTCTTTTTTTCAGGAACACAACAATATGTCCCTAAAATACTCTTCTCACTTCCTGGTTTTGGACAAAAACATAACTTCTGTAGAATTAGAAAACAATTATGAATTGGCTTGAAACCATATTTTTTCCCATTCTGGATTCCTTGTCTAATGTTGGCTCAATTAGGCATTAAAAGTTCAGAGTAATGGTTAAAATATGTGTACACGATTAAGCCTACATGTTACAAAACAGATAAATGCTTACAAATATCTACATGATCATGATCCAACAACTCTCGTTACATACTGTGGCTTCTGCCTGACAGNATGATCATGATCCGACAACTCCCGTTACATACTGTGGCTTCTGCCTGACAGAAATCTAGAGCTATGCTAACATCTCACATCTGACATGGTTTGTGATTTTAAAATATAATGGACCCATGGGGGAAAATAGATATTATACTGTTTCTGCCCTGATGGGCTGCTTCCTTTGCGGCACATTCATCCGGGGCTACAGCCGTTTCCTGAGCTAAGGTAAAACCGTCAGTTCACAGATGAATAAGCTTTGGCCCAGAAGCAACCAGAGCCAAAAAACACAGTTAAGACTCAGCTAAACTTTCCACCCTACCTCCACGACAGAGACATATAATGTGCATACTGTCTTTCACATGGCTGGTGAAGGAGCCTCTCATTGCTGCACTTGGGCTGCTTCAGGTGGATGAGAGGAAAAATTAATAAGATGTTTCCCTGCTTACTGGGCCTTGATGGAGACAGCAGAGATGTGAGCAGCAGGATAAAGCTCCTCTTGTTTTCACCTTCTGTAAATATTCAAGAGTCCAAACAAAGATACAGTATACGTTTCATCTGCCTATGGTGTTTGCAAAAAGGCTTGACCATAGCCTCTCTCAGAAATATTAGTGTTAAATATTTATCTTTTTTGCTTTGGCAATATCATTCATTGTTGACACATTCCGTACATGGTCCAATTTTAAATGCTATGACCATGATAATCAGGGTCTTAGCAGGAGAATTTTCTTGGGAACATTTACTTTGGGATACCGAGCATGGAGCTTGGATTCAACTGTTCTGTAGATCTGCTGATTTAGCAGCACAGAGCCCTAGCTCTCTTTTGAAAGACAACAGGGGAGGACAGAGAAAGCTTTTTCTCAGGCTCAGATGAATATGAGCCTGAGCAGGGTTTGATGCACAGCAGATATGAGCGAGCTCGCATGCAGTTTGGTCTGGCAGGCAGGGACTACCTCGGGTTCTCTGCACTGTTGACTGTTGTTTGGCTGACAGTAACCATAGCGAGTTGAGTTTGTACCTTCAGCACGTGAGGGCTGAGCTGAAAAAGGAGGCCAGAGTAGGACAAGAGTTAAACAGAGCAAGTGTCACCTAAGAGGCACCAGCATTCCTGTCTGATAAAACCCAGGCCTGTTTCATCACAATACAAGCCATGTGAAGCCAAGCTAAGACTACTGCTTAATTAATTACTTTTCATTCATCAAAAGATTTAGAATTTAATGTCCAAGTGTTTAAAGAAAAAAGATAGAGCTTCACATCAAGAATATTTCAAAGAAATGATTATCTGCCTTTATATAATGATGATTAATCAGTCCAGAGCTGTAGAGGACATAAAATCTCATCTTTTACAAGTAACTGAGCATTGCAAACAGCAGATTTTAGGTTTGCCTTCCACACTTCTCTCCCAAAATCATGCAAACATATCCAGTTATACAATCGTAGTGTGGCATAAGCAGTATACCAAATAGGAAATATTAAAACATCAATCCTTTTAGATCCAGAGATTTGTCTCCTTAGACAGGTAAACTTGAAAGTAGGTCAGCGTCCAAAGAAATTTAATTTACAAAGGCCTTGCTGCTGTTTCCAGTTTATCAAAGTGAATATAAAAGATTTCAAACTGTATGCCCTCAGAGAAAATGGCGTACATCCTGAAAAAAGATGCAATGTGTTCATAAGGGTCTAGCAACTTTTTTTTTTTCCCCTTTTTTTAGTTGTTTAAAAGAATATTTCTGTTTTTCTTTTTCAACGTTGAAATACATTAAGCTCTTCTGGTACCAGCTTAGAGGAGAAGAAGAGAGAGAAGAAATCAAGCATTCAGTCACTATTAAATGGCAAAAGTTTTTGTGGTGATGAATATACCTATAAAATATTTTTAAAAATAATTACTGATATGTAGGAGTCAGGTTATAAATGCATGAGTCATTGCCTGTTCTTGCATGGCATCATAAGTCTGATCCTCCATTTGTCAGATGTTGACCAAAAAAGCATCTATAGCCCCTAACTCCTCTTTTGTATACTTTCTCACCATATGAACATTTCCCATTTTCTAATGTTTTTATGATGCTAACTTAGCTGGTCTCCCATGTAGAACAAGCTGCTGCACAAATAGATATAAGTAGTTAATTTTAAGGTGATGCTTTTTTGAATAAAAGTGTCTATACCACACACAAATTCAATATTCACAAGCAGAATTAACACAACCAGGTAATGTGGACATGTTCATTTATTGTTGAGTACTCAACTGTAAACAACTGTTTTTACCGGTTTCTTACTATGTTTTAATGTTTCATTTGCCTACAGCCACCATTCAGTATGCCTTCATATGAATTGATACTAAATTAGGACTTTTTGAAACTGATGAATGCACAGATGATACTATAAATGAGCCCTAAAAGACTTTACTTTAATAGGTTTGGCATGCAATTATTAACCAAATCACAGTCTTTGTGCCAACTTGACAAATGGGGCTTTGAGACACTGGACTGCGAAACTCTTGGCTTGCCATTAAAAAACTGTTTAATTTGTTTAACTCCCACTCCCAACAAGCCATAAATTATTCATATTTGTTGTCTGATAAAGTAACAGAGCTTAAACAGAAATGCACTGTGTGCTCACTGTATCTGAGTTCTCCTTCTATGGCTGCATAAGGAAAGGTGAAACTTCTAAGATCACTCTGTCTATATTTTGACCCATTTTAAATGGCCTGCTCCCAGCCCAGGGTAGCAACTGCCTATTGGGGTGCTCTTCTTTGGAAAACAGGCTATATTCACACATAGGAGGTATTTATATATTTGCTCTTTGATACATTTCCTCTAGACAGCCCTCTTGGAATTCCTTCAATGCTACACAGAGGGAAGGGTTTGGGAGGGGAAAGGTCTTAGGGGTATCTCTGCTTTTAGATGTGGGTGACATCATTTACCAACTTTACATCTGACAGGTCAACAACATCTCCCTTTACCCTCTTGGATCGGATCTTCAGTCCGGGTCACCAAGTTGGTCTTGGAGTTGTGTTTGCTCAGGGATAAAGCTCTCCTACAAATAGTTTATAGGGTGTTCATATGATTTATCCTCACGTATCATCGTGTCATTTCTTTGAATTGCATATATTTGGTCTGTTAATAGGTTTTGTTTTTTTTTCTTTTTGTAGCTGAATCAAGATCTCTCTTAAGCCACGTGTTCACAATCTGTTTTCAAGAAAGTGCACCAAAGATCAGACAGGATCACAGGGAGATTTTAGTAGCAGATGTCAAAATTATATTTGCAAACTTACAAAATCACAACACATTTACTGGATTATTAGTAGTGATTCTTGTATCTAATGCAGCCTGATTTGGGTTTTCTGCACTACTGGAGGCTGGAGTTTCAGGACTTTTGGGACTTTCATGCATCATTTACGCACAATTTAAAATTTGTAAAAAAATGTTGTTAAAAATGAGAATCCTGAGAGTGTGGCCACGGTCTTTGAAATGTAGCCCTCTGTACTGTGGAAACCCCATATCAGGTCCATGTTTGACACATGAATTACAGCTTATGCACTGGCTACACAGGTAACGGCACACACTTATAATTAATCAGGTCACTAGCCAGCTTAGGGATGGATGTAAACTCCAGCTACAAGTATGCAGAGCTGGGCAAATGCACGATCGTCACACTTTAAGCCTTTTGTTGCACCACGGTAAAACGTAACAGAAGAAAAGCATCAAATGCATAATACTTAATAACCTTTAGATGTATAATCACAAACCTTTTAGCTGGCTTTCTACTCCCGTGCATTCTGTCAAGTAAAACAAGGGTAACCCAAAAGAAGCAGGGACAATTTAAATGTCTAGGGAATTCCATCGGGTTGATGTCATATAACAAGATGTTCTCACAATAACCCAAGAGCAAAGAAGAAAAAAATTCAACAATGAAAGTTTAATGAAGATGCAAAAGGAGTCTGCATGTGGAAAGTAGAACTCAAGTTTGAGTGCAGGAAATTTGGATTAAATTCGAGAAAAGGAAGCAAAAGTTTTAAATTGAAGCACTTTTTTATTTTTACTTTTTGAGTGCATAAGCAGAGTTTTGAGAGAAAACCATGCAATATTTGAACGTACTCTTCTCAGATAAAAAAAAAATATGTTTTTAATTAAAAACACTAATATACCTCCATACATACCTTGCAACAAATGGTTGCAGGGTCCTGAATCACACATCATCCAGCAAAAAGAAGTTCTTCATTTGCAAACTGAAGTACAGAGTTTTAAAAATGTAAAAGAAAAAACAAAGCAAAAAAAATAAAAAAAACCCACAGCAGATAAAACAGACTGATAACAAAAAGTGTACCAATATTTGCCAATCTTACAGCATAGGTAAACATCAAAGAAATCCGGACTTTAAATTCTAAATAAATAGGTGCAAGAATACATTTTAATTCACAAATAAACATAACATGTGTTTTTAATATGTTAACCTGTTTATTGTGCTTTAAAAGTTCCATCCTTCAGCTGCAAAAACAATATACAGGGTACTGACAGCTTGATTTATAGCTCAATGTGGTGAACATTAACACTTAAAAGACTGTGACAAAGCTTATAAACATAAAGTGCAAGTTTACCATCTTTCCAGAGAGCTAACATGACTCTAGAAATTTAACATCCTGTTCATAGTCTGAAATCCTACATGTTTTACATACATGATTTACATGATTCAGATCTTCTAGTAAGTTAGAATCCATGACAGAGCCTCTCAGAGCTGATGCTTGTCTTTTTCACCCGTTGCATGTAATGTGAGGGACTCAACACAGTTTGAGACTGCAGTGCATGAAACCACTGAGCTTTCAGGTTCAGGTCAAGGGAACATTCTTGTCAGTATGTCATACAGCTTGCAGGATTCTGCCTTTTAAGGTAAGACCCCACTTGGTTTCTCTTTATCCCCACACAGGCTCCATCCCTTTAGAGGCTCACTGTGTGCCCCGTTGTGTCTTTTTATAGGTTGTCACCAGTCAGTCATGCAAACACATCTGCAGGAAATTTCCAAGCAGGTTCCTTCCCCAAGAAGAAACAGCAGCTGACGACCATTTATTTTATGCTTTGTTTGGGAAAGCTTTTACATGGCAGGTTTGCGCAGCTGAATTACGACGAGGTGAAAGAGTCAGCAGCACGCCGAGGGAGATCACAAAACTTAATATTTTAGAAAAAAATTATTTTTTGGAAGAGTCATGAATGAGTGAATGAATGTGCCATATTCATTATCTAGGTCTAAAGAGCTGCATTGTTCTTCCACCAGCAACACACTGGGGTATGTCTGTTAAATTCATTTGATTTCTACTTGATACTGTAGGGAGCAGCATAATTTAGCAGTTTATACTTCAGCTTTTTTCACTGGATTGTCAATCATCTGTGAGAATGGGTTCTCTCCATCACCCACGTCAACATTAGAAAATGTCTTGGACAGACTCCCGGTATGCGTTAAGATAAATATTAAGCCACTACTAAGAGGTTTACTGTTGAACAATACAATAGGAGTCAGTGTCTGGATATGGATATCTCAGAGGCGGACTCAATAAATTTAAGCTGGATGTCATGATTTCTTTAAATATTTGCTTATGAAAACATTCCTTTATATATTTATCCATAGCTCTGTAATACAAGTAAATTTTTCTTTGAGCTATGCGAGAGAGAAACTGAATGAGCCCTCTATGGGCAAGTTTGGTCATAGCAATAAATCACTGTATGGGGGAAAAAAAAAACATTTTTTGCATCCTCACTCTCCCAGTTCGCCCAGACTTCCTTGACAGATGGCATTACTTCTGCTTTAATGATGCACAACAACCTGGTCGACTCTTACATATGTGACCTTTCCCAGGAGTCGCAGGTCATAGAGGCTTCTTGCCAAAATGATATGAAGTCTCCCAGAAGCAGACATCATGTTTTTGGCTGTCAGGGAGGTTAAAGAACATGACTTTCAAAGTACAGAATATCCAAAACCAAAGTTGGATCATTGAGTTCAGAACTAAGGATCAATGAGGACCTGTGAATTCACAGATTTTTGGAATGACGTGGTGTGTGGTTTTTGAGTTTCCCATTTTGTCAATCTGATAAATTGTAGAAAAATGCTGTAATCAGATAGGCAGCCCACACATGGATGCAGGAAAAATAAAGAAGCTCTGC
>CM047990.1:8497761-8514365 GCA_026261665.1 Melanotaenia duboulayi | reverse complement strand
ATGGACATCCTCATAACTCATAAAGGCATGTGCTCATATAAATATGACTGTAACTTTAGAAAAAGTATTGGAATATTAAAGATGTACACTTTTTGTTATGGTAAGAAATATCTTTTTACCAAAGAGAGAAGCCACTTTTCCGTTGTGATGAAGTTATAAGGCAGACTATATCATCTATATCGTTAGTGGTACTCTCTTTACTGTGACCTGTGTCTGCCACACAGGATGAAAGAAAAAAACTTTAATTCTTTTGGGACAGATTCGCTTAGGCTGGTCTTACTTCTTGCAGCTTCCTGCAAGAGGTAAATGCTGAAGCTACTTCAGGACTCTGAATAGGTCACCGTCTTTCCCAGAGTCAGGGTCAACCAGCCAAATGATCCTGATAATGGTGAGAATTCAGCTAAATACAAAAATCTGGAGCATTTCATACGTTTCTATTCCATGCAAGGAAAAGATTTCCAAACATGCAGCGAACCCAAACTCTATTATTCGATAGAAAATCATTTATACACATAGATGAGAATCATGTAATTTCACCCAATTCAAAGGAAAGAAAGAAGTGACTGCTGTTTCTTTCTCTGTATCCCTACAGTGCAGATAATCTTGCAAAAGCAAAAAAGACAGATTCAAGGACAGAGTCCAGAGAAATCACCTCTGTGTGGTGTAATCTGAGTTGCTCTGTTCTCTGTGGTGGACGCCCATCCAGATGCACGTCCATGTTAGTGAATGCAAATCACTTCTGCCCAATCTAAAGAGGAACTTGCAAATTTGATTTTCATTTGTTTTGTAAAGTCTCTAAATCCCTTGATGGCAGTTGCCAGCTCGTTGTAATGCTTGTACTCTTCTACAAACATCTCCTAATGAGTACTGGGAACGAACTGATAATGCTGCTCACCAGCACCTGTAAATGATTATTTATTGGTTAAAAAGGTTCAGAAGAAAACAGAAGACCAAAGAACCTGTGACGGCAGATAATGACCCTTCAGCACAGGTCGGTGCTGCAGCGTTGGTTTGAGGTTTTCTTTTCAAATAATTTCATTTCTATAGAAGAATGTATTAGCTGGGAAATGCAAAAATAAAAAAAATCAATCAAATGTGTTCATCAGAAAAAAATCCAGTGTCTAATCTGCTCCCATCATCCCTCAGAGACAGAGAATATCTAAATGATAAATCTGTAGAGTATATAAATATAACTATGCACTAAAAAACATAAATTTAACACAAATCTTCCGACTAGCCCCAAGTCTTTGTATTGTAAAAGGCCTTTAGCTGGCACCGATCCAGAATATTATGGGGGAGCTTAATGCTTGCATGCTACCTGATCCATTAAAGCTCTAAAATGATCTGATCCAAGTCAGCTTTCCTAAATTACATAAACCTTATTAGAGGAGTTTAACAACTCAGAAAGTGGAGCGGTCACAATACCACCACCATATGACTAAAATCTCATCAGCAAACGCAACAAAATCTCATCCATAATCTCACATTGAAAACCTGTTGTTGCATGTCAAACCCAACTGCCCTGACTTAGCAAGCCATGTGGAAAGTTTTTAATTGGTCTTAAGGGGTCACAGCTCAGTGTCTGGACAGTTATTTACCATTCACACATGCGTGCATTTGTGCTCACGCAAGTCTACATGTATCTCCAAAATATTTACAGCTAATGCAGAGAGCAGTGTTTTTTGGTTACGAACCACGGGGTCTGATAATATTTTCAAATCCCTTTTGAATGAAACATAACTGCGACACAGAAGCATTTAATGTGTTTTTTTGTTGGCATGCTGTGTCTCTCCAAAGAACAGTTTGTAAATCCACAAGCTGAGCTGCTTGTTTCATGAAGATGAGATCAGGGAAAGATCTTCAAAGAAGACTGAAGAGCCAGATAGTGCTAATCTTTGACGTTTTTCCTGTCTTCACCATAAAAGTTATGTGAGCTTCTAAAATTTAAAAAATGGTTGAGTTTATGTATCAAAGTTTCATTTTAAAAACGAGAGAGGAGGAGGAGGAGAGAGAAGAAAATAAACAGAAGAGGAAATAGTCATTTTTATTCATTTGTAGCTGTTCAACAAAGTGGATTATTTGATCTTGTTCGCCATCTAGTGGTCAAGTGAACACAGTGAAGCAATAAGCATTGGTTCAGGGCAAATGGATTCATTTTAAGTGTTTTGAAATTGCTATATTAATTCAGAAGTAAGCTACTTTTAGAGATTCTCATGGAGGCAAAAAAAAAATGATGAAAATGAACCTGTGGTACTTAAATTAAGAATCGAAAATTTTATTTCTAAAAACTTACTGAGTTTTCAGTTTCAGTATATCTATATATATTTAAACAAAGATTGAACCATCTTCCAGTCATGGCATTGTAGCAGCTGTGGTAGAGGACATTAATGGACTCATAATTCAATTTAACGCTGTAATAAAAACTGAGTGCTGTAATATGAGATTCAGGACCTCTCACAGTGGGGTTTTGTTGTACAATGTCTTGTGTTTGCAGCACTACTCTATATTTTTATGACCACGGGATTCATGTTACAGAACTTGTTAGAATTAAAGTCAGGTTTTTGACTGTGTGGCTTGCATACAAAATAACTATCAATCAATAATGATGCAGCAAAGGTCACATGGCCAAAATATGTTGGAGACATTTGCAGTTTTAGATGCCATAGAGAGTTTAATTTAATTTAAAATGGTTTAGTTTAGTTCAAAAGAATTTTAAAGACAGAAGAAACAATTTTTATTGTACTGAAACAAAACAAGGTAATTAAGTCGAACACTAGAAATCTAACGCAGTAAGAACTGCAGGTGAAAAAGTAGTGCCAAGCTGGAGTACATAAATAGCAATGGGCTGATTAGGAGAGTGGAAAGAGACGAGCAGGGGATCAGGGAAAGTCATGTGATGCAGCAGGTGGTAGTAATTTTCTTAATCTGGAATTGGATTTGAATGTTTCTTTTACCAATGATTAGTTATGAACATATAATCATATTATAGTATGTTTTTTTTTATTTCACAATGGTACATCTTGGACCGCGACATTTGTTCGTTTAGATAACTTAACTGCCGTGAATGTCAGCTGGAAATTTGACATGCTAGAGTGTGACATTCAAACAAAATGGGAAATCCTCAAAGGAGCATTGCATATAATATCCACATCAAAGCAACCAACTGGAAAATGCCTTGAATTTCTGAGAGCAATATACAGTATGTAAGTGCATTTAAATTATTTAACTATTTCCATCATGGTTTCTATGGTATTTCAGACATCTGGGGTTGTCATCTGTAGGAGGTCATCGCGAATTCTCTGTGCATTTGACGTATGGCTTATTTGTGATGGGATGCATTAAACATCATCCAGCTAACCTCAATTAAAAACATTTTAAAAGGCTTAGAGGAGAAAGAACAGAGCATGCCGAAACCTCATCACTTCAAGGTCATCAATCAACATGTGTTTCCATGGCAACGGTAAGACCATGGTAGGAGGTTATACCCTCAGTCTGTCTATGAGTCTCAGTTCCCCTCCTTTTCCGCCTCCCCTGTGACTCTGCTGTTATAAATCACTGATCATCAGAAAGGATAAATACAGTAATGTATTATCACGCTTCATGGAGTCCTTGACTGAGTGCCTTGCTAAGTGACAGGTTAATAGAAATTCTGGGTATTTTTCTGCAGCAATTTTCTGACTATTCCATTCTTGCAAAGAGTGGAATCAGAGTCGGGGAAAGTGACACACGATGAGCACTGCTAACTAACTGCTAATTTTCCTATTAGACTACAGAGGCTCTTGCCTCTTGATACTCTTACCCTAACTCCCACAATTCCTGTTTCTCAGACCCAGTTCAACAGCTAATAAAGAATTGTGTTTCTCATAAATATCGATGAATCTTCTCAAACCACCTTTCAAAATGGAAGCCATAAATCACTTCGCTTTCCGTGTGCTGTGCGTGTTTATAACCCTTATAAACAGCAACCACTCTCCAAGTAATTTCATATCCATTTATCTGTATTTAAAGAGAAACATACCAGATTTAAAAATAATCTCTAGACCTTTGTTAAAGGATGAAATAGCAAATTGGTCAACAGCCAATTGAGTTGCATGGTTAGAAACCATAGTGGGAACGGGATATCAATAGGCGGATGGGTGAAAAGGTAGCTGAGCCAAAAGGTAAAGCTCTCGATTTACTGGTCGCTCTACGTTCGTACCCTCACCTATGGTCATGAGCTGTGGGTAGTGACCGAAAGAATGACATGGTAAATATAAGCGGCTGAAATGAGTTTTTTCTGCAGGGTGGTCAGGCTTCCACTTAGAGATAGGGTAAGAAGCTCGGTGATCCGGGAGGGGTTCAGAGTAGAGCTGCTCCCCTGCATCAAGAGGAACCAGATGAGGTGGTTAGGGCATCATGTTAACTGATATCTTGATGCAGTTTTTTGCTCCTTTCCCAAATCCTTGTAACAAATGATGCCATGGCCAAAATTCAAGACTTATTGTAATTTTTTCAGTGTGTAATGTGGCTCTGAACACTTCTGGCCACCTTTGGATTTCTTGCTAGTGCAGTGCAAACAGCTAGCTTATGCATACATGTAGCAATAAAACTGGATGGATACATTTGACCTGTGGTCATCCATCTTTATCCTTTCTAGCCATGATTTTTGCCACCAGTGATTTAAAGCTTGAAAGATTGAAATTAGAGAGGAATTGCTGATGTTTTGGACCATTTCTGCAATCACGACGTAGCGGCTTCCTCAGAGCAGGAAGGACGTCTGCAGTTGTAGTCAGCTGAGACCGTCCAGGCTCAGAGAAAATGTTTACGTGGATTATGATATAAAAAAAAGAAAAAGGCTTTGTCCAACTCCAGTACTGTGAAGTGCTCTCACAAGACCAAAATAGGAGAAGATAAAAACACAAATAGTACTTGATTAATTCTATCTTTAAGCCACTTAATCCTCAGATACATGAATAGGGTTAGACCTTCAGCAACATCTGTTTAATTCTAATACAAGCAGAACTCCTTTTGGGAAAATACTAATTAATGTCAATATAGATGTTTAGCTGACTGAAATAATTGAAGCGTTCCTCAGATATGACTGTAATTTCATGCCAAGCAATTTTCATGAACAACAACCTCCATAGAAAACAACTTTTGTGTAATCCAATTAGTTACAAACCAGCTTGAGCATGCCTACGCCTCCAGATGTGTATTCAAGAGTGTTTTTTTATTTTTTTGTTTTGTTTGTTTTTCTTTTACTTTTGATGAATTAAGGAAACTTTGTTGTACTTTTATCTTGCCTTTTCCAAAATGACAGGGCTACAAAAAGTGCAGTGTATGTGTGTATGTTTTCCTCTTCTCTGTAATATTCATTTACTCAATTGGAGGCAGAGCAGCATGTAATGAGAACAAGCATTTTGAAAGTACTCTTAACATCTGCAGGTGAGCGGTCTGAGGATGGACCTAAGGGATGCTATGAAACAAGCACAGTGAAATTATTTAAACTGATTTTCAAAACCTTTTTCACCAACCACGACAAATCTCCCATCTATCCACCAGAGGCTCAGCATCTACTTCAACTCCAATGTTGTGGCAGAGAGAAAAATGAGAGATGACAGACGCCACTGCCTCTGGGGGATAATGTGTGCAAGATGAAATAGTGAGATGTGTCTCCAATCCAGCAACTAAGGGTGCATCACAGCTCAGTGACACATTTTGTGCCATTAGACTTGAGCCATTAGAACCAGGACTGCACAATCCTAGCAGTACAGGTGCTTTGGGGTGATTTACGCAAATCTGTTAAATTTGGGAATATAAGTATCTCTGCTGCTGGAGGCGCCATCATCGACCTGTCAGCTGAATGCTGAACTCAGCGCAGATGATAGAAGTTCACTGGGTAACATACAGGGTCTAAAAAAAAAAAAAAAAAAACGAAAACCAAAGATAAGGAAGACCAGTAAACTGTAACTTAAAGAAATTATTATATAGGCAGCAAACGGCAGACAAGTGAGCAGGGATGGGAGGGATGTGAAGCATTTGCAGTGACAGAATAGGTAACAGAAAAAGTAATAAAAAAAAAAAACAGTATTTTCCATCATCATATTGCTGGCTCCTTATTGAGGTAAAGTAAGTGGTGTGTTGGGAGCTTTCCTCCATTTGACCAGGTTTTAGTGCCATGACACAGCTGTCATAAAAGCCCCTAACTCTCAAGCCCCAACATTCATAGAACACTTCAGTTGCAGTGCAATAATCTTCCCAGTGCTTATCAAATAATGTGTTCAACAAAAATGACATTTATCAAACTCCAATAAAGGTTTAGTGGTGACTGCTGTCTCGCTCTATAATTACAAACCCCCACCCAGTCTGAACTTGGCTGTGATTGTCACACTCTTCATTTAAATTCTCCACAACCAGCTGTCGAGCGTGCAGCTTCTATGTCAAATTCAAAGCCGAAGAGAAAGATGGATCCAGATATAACACAAGTTAAAGGGAGTCTTGCAGCTGCATTGGTCTGTTGCTGTAATAATCGTGGTCTTTTGAACATCGTTAGCTTGCTTGAAAGCTGAGCTATAGGCCTAGAGATGGCAATCAACTACTGTGTTTTCCTTTTTTTTTCTCCCTCGTTTCTTTGCTTCTGCTTTTTAAAATCTAAGCCTCTCGCAGCAGGAAGACTAAAACAAGGACTGGTAAGTAGGACAAAAGCAAATTGAAGTTCTGCCTTACACAGACTTTTGTTGGATATCTTCTCTTATTTTCTTAAATTTGTGTTTTGCTATTTTAGTTCCAGCTTGGTCCTAATGAACTTTTTTCTTGTCATGATCTCTTAATCTGCTTGTAACAATTTTTAAATAAATGGTGAAATATGAGTCTGACAGTAGAAATATGAAATGAAATAAAGGATTCCTCTGATTCATTAGCTTGTCTTTAGTTTTGTTATGTGCTCATTTCTATTGCCAGTGTTTTCCTTCCACACATCCTACACAGGTGAAGTGTGGTGGCAAAGCTGAACAGTGTCTGCTCTCTTTGTAAATGAAGATGTTTAGTGTTTCCTTTATCATCATCTTCTGTTTGTTGCTGCTCAGATTCCTTTGGCCGAGATTTTATTTCTGCATTTATTATGAAGTTTGTTAGCTAAATTTTGAACCCTGGCTATATTTTCAGGAACAATGCCTACAAAGATATGCACAGAGTAAATGAAGAATTGCTCAACAATAAAAAGGTTTCAATGCATGTTCTTGGTGTCTGGGGACATCTCTGGACCCCAGGAATGTATTTCCAATGTCAGGAATTTTACATCTCTAATTTTGCCCGAGTAGATTGCAGTTAAACTGTGGAAAAATTATTCTAACTATGATTCCATGTACACAGATGCCATTGATCATATTCAGCAAATAAGAAAAAAAAAGTTTCTAAACATTCATGTTTGCACTAAAATAAACTTTTTTGTTTTTGTTTTGTGAATATTGGGATCTAAACAATCTATAGCCTTTGAGGAACAGTTGAAAATAAACACTATAGTCTTGTTTTACAGTACCTTTTTATAGTAGATGATTATGTCTGTAATTAGTCTTTTCATGGGTTGACAGAGCTTAAAAGAGTTTTTGATTTTATTTAAAAAAAATCTGAAGAGGTTAAAAATAAACTGTATGTGAATTATGGAAATTACCTCCCACTTAAAAAAAAATTGCCTGTGGGTGTTTTAAACCTTCATTACACAAAAAGAAGGACATTTATACAGTACTTTATGTAAAAATGCATTTTTTATTTTATTAAAGGGTTTATGACCTCAGTTTCTAATTTAAAATCTGATATACAGCATGGTTTTGTGGTTTAAAGTAATTTATATTAACTTAAACTAATGAACAAAATATGACTGACTTCCTTCTGACCAACCCAGAGTGTATTTGGTCACAGTTCTGAGTCAGATCACTTCTTTCAGTTTCAGACAAACAAGAAGGCAACAGCAAAAATGCCGAACGACAGTCTTTAAAACACAACTCATCTTAGCTTCATCCTTACCTTTTTCAAACATGGTTTATTTAAGATAAACATTTAATAATAGTTTGTGGATCTTGATGAAGCCCTCATCACCGCTGCCAAGAACAATCTGTCGGGCAAAAATATAGTTTGCTGGCAATGAAAATGTTATTTTTATGCTATGTGCTATATAATAATGCTATATCAAATGCTAATTTATAGTTCAATTAGACAAGCCATGCAGCACCTGAAGTTAGCTATTCAGTTTTAGGGTAGTCCGGTGCTGTTGTCCATGTTAAAAAATTATGTGGTCTCATCACCATGATAAACTACAACCAATCCACCATCTTGCTTCTTTTATTTATCAGTGCTACTTTTCATGTAAAATTAGACATAATATTACAAATATATAAATCACATTATTATTATTATATTATTATAACTTAAGTTTTTATTTAACCTGTCTGTCCTGCTTATGGGTCCCCCATACACTAACCTTGACAACCTTCACAACAAAACCATGAAAACATGTATGAATTTTACAATGTATTTAATATATTTCATTAAAATATTACCTTAAGTTGAATTTTAAGACAGGAACACATCTCAAAAGGGTTCAGACAGGATTATGTTTACCATTGTGTAGCATCCCCTCTTCTTTTAACAACAGTCTAAAAACATGTGGGAAGTGAGGAAACCAGGTAATGGACTTTTGGGAAAAGAATATCCTATTCTTGTCTAGTGTAGGATTCTTCTTTGTTGTATTTGGCATTTCATAACACAACAAAGCTAATACACCAAAACCTGTGCACAACCTTCAGTACTGATTGTGGCTTTCCAGATATGAAAACTACTAATTACACAGAGTTTTATTCTCTACTATACCATCAGACTAAGTGCAGATAACAAGTCATCCATTTTCCCTTTAGCCTCAAGGACGCTATACCCATGATTTCCCAAATGAATTTTACTGTCTGACTATAGAATAGCTTTTACCTTGTCTCAGTCCAATTAAAATGAGCTTCGGTCCAGACAGCGAAATAGTGTTACTTAATAATGTTCAAATACAACTTCTACTTTGCATGACTAGGCTTTAACTGCATTCACAGGCAATAGTTTCTAGACATTTTTCCATTCAATATTTTCCCACCACATAATCATGCTTGTTTTTAATGCAGGCTCCAAAATCCAGTATTAATTTTTAGATGTCTCCCTTGATGCAGAAAGATAAGCAACATGTGCATCATATCTCAGGTCAGATGGGTTTTAAAATCTCCCTCTCATGAACATATACTTCATGTTTGCCCATCACTCTTTTCTTATGGATTAACACTTATTTAGAGATATTTATTGTTTATGTTAACTCAAGAACTTGGAGTCATCTCTATATAATAATCCCAAAATTAACCCATCAATCTCCTTTCAAAGAAGCAGTGAATTGTTTTTTTAACAAATTGTCATAATTTCTTGAAGCCTTAAAATGTCTGTCGTAGTTTAGTCAGATTACAACTAAAAGACAGGCTTTTAGTTGAATAAGAAAGGGAAGAATGGCGTGCCATGAGCCATGTCATGGCTCCCTCAATAATTCAACTTCAACAACACAAGAACGTGCTTTGGGATGAGCTATGACAGAGATTTGACCCATGCATCCAAAAAATCAAACAGCTGCTCTAAAATACTCTTAATCATGGGGAGAGAATGCAAGAAGATGCTTTGGAAACTCACCATCAGGAAGGTCAAAGTTTGCAGGATTGTGAATAAAGCCAAGGGGGTTATTGATTAAGTAAAAATATTTAATGTCTGCAAGGCTAAATTTTCTTTTGACTTGCAATTTTAACTTTGCACTGAAAGCAGCACTAATGAACTTTGGCTGATTTTGCACTTTGACACTGCCTAATAAAAGCTAATTTGCCATCTTGCATCCTGTCTCATTAATAAAAGCTAGTCTGCTGTACACTCTTGTCACTTTCTCTATTTTTTCCCCTTGCTTTCTTTCACAATGTCTTCTTGGACTTTGTTGCTGAATAAGCCATAATGCACATCCAAAACAACCAGTGTGTTGATATTCGGTTGCTGGTTCCATAAAAGAAAACGCAGCTGTCACATGATGCTCTGGGTGGAGCATAAAGTTGTAGAATGTGATTTCTGCTGTAGGGCAGGGGTATTCAACTAAAATTTAAAGAGGTCCAGTTAGAGAAAAACTTCTGGAGCCAAGGTCTGGGAGATCATAATGACTATATATCTAACTTAAAGTCGCTGAAAATAGGCAGATTTAGCAACTCTGCCTTTTTCTGGTGCAGTCGTCTGTTTTGTTTGATCTAGCTGACAGTTTACCGCCGTGCCGAGAGCTTCACACACTGATTGGCTGAGTGCATAACGTGGGATGGCTTACCTCACATGCAATTGGTCCGTGTGTTTCCTTATCAATACCATGAAGAGTGCAAAGGCACCCCGTCAGATTTTATATTCTAACTACGGGTCCATATGGGACAGGTTCTGGGTATGGATCCAGACCACGGTCCACCAGTTAGTGACCTATGTTGTAGGGCAATGAAGTCCATGGAACGTGCATAACAAATGTCAGTGTGCCATCAAGCACAAATCATAAGTGCAGAGTTCAAAAGGTCAGTATAATGCAGCTGTATCATTAAATAGAATGTATGTCACAGTAATTTCACAGTTAACATGACATGAAACTGCACCTTGACAGTTAAGCTAGCTAGCTAATGCTAGAGCTAACTTAGAACAGGGATCTCAAACTCCGCTCCTTGTGAGCTACTGTGTTGCAGGTTTTAGATGATTCTCTGCCGCAACACACCTGACTCAAATCAGTAGGTCATTAACAGGCTTGTACAGACCTTTTTATGTGAGTGGGTCTGTTGTAGTAGGAAAACATCTCAAACCTGCAGGACAGCTTACCAGGACCTGTCTTGTCCTGTCCAAACATGATTCCCTCTGCCATACAGAGTGTATGGATTTGAATGCTCAAGAGAAAAGCAAACACTGATGTTACAATGATGACTGTGTTGAATAAAGGCTTTTCAATAATCAATACATTCTTTTAGAAAAGATGTTTGTTTCCTGGAGCTTGAAAAACCCCTTTGATGGATGAGTTCTGAAACAGTTTGAGTATAATTCACATGTCAGCTTGGAAGGTTGCAGTACAGAGAAGCAAAGCCTTATGTAAAAAAAAACAACTGTTTGAACAAGACTTTAAAAACACTGTATGATAAAATGCTTTTTACAGTGCTCTATGTATATTTACCACTTTTGTTTATTTTCTTCTTTCAAAATCATAAAAACTAACAGACATGGAGGAAAATAGGGAATATATATAAAACACATCTAAAAGACCATAATGATCTGTCATTAGCTTGCCAAGAGAACTGCAGGAGAAGATAAGCTCACTGAGTCAGACGCAGGCCCATTTCCCTCTGCAGAGGATTCAGATGAACAGACATAATTTAGGAGAGACTGTTTTAACAGAACATTGTGTGGTCCGTTGAATTAATTGACAGTTCAGGGAGAACCATTATTTGGCTTAAGGGCCACTCTATCTAGCTTTATCACGTCCCTTTTCAAGGTACATAAAAACAATCTGTCTCTGCTGTTTCTATCTAGACACTCCAAACCATGATTGTTCATGACAAGCTGTGTAGTTAAGCATCAAATCTAGTTTGCAGGTGTGATAATTCAAGCAGTGTTTTTGCAGACATTCCAGAGGCTGATGACAATTATAGCGTGCAGAACACCTCAAGCTGAGAAGAACTGATGCCATGTGAGTTTAGGAAGCACATTATTTGCACTGATTTTCACTTTCCCCAAAAAGAAAAAGGAAATAAAAGCATTCGCTGAATCGATATATCAGAAACTACACAGTATTTGATATTGTTGGCCCCTATTTGCAAAACCTTATTCAACTACATTTTCTGAAAATCAACTGGAAACTAATTTAAAAAAAAAGGTTCATTAAACAAGCAGATAAATACTCACTTTTAAGTTCAAAACTGCATATTGCAGCTTTTGAAGACAAATAATTGGTGTGATGAATGGTGTGAGCATTGCAGCCGTGTCAGCATGAAATTACCCTCCGCTCTTACCAGTTAAAATGGTTCAGTTAGTCACAGTGCAAAGAGTCCTTTCCGCCTGTGACCATTCTCCTGAGCCTCAGGACAGCTGGCAAATTCACTGAGTTGTTACGGTGCAATTAGACATACATTATGAAGGCAATTCACTATGAGCCCTCCCATCCTATTACAAAACAACTGCATACATAGTTTAGTACCAGCAAGTCTCTTCCGCTACAATCCTTATGCTGGTGTAGGTCACCCAAAGCCTTAAGCTACAGATGACAAAGATCTGTGAAGAAACAAAAGTATTCCCCCAAAACCTGCCATGAAATGCTTTGCTGGTTGTGGACTAATGCCTGAATGTTACCAAGTCTGGAAATGGATCTGTTTAACTCATTGTTCTATCTTTCGCTCACCCGCCCCAACAACCTTGTTACCAGTCACAACAAGCAGCTGTTTATCGGTAAAAAGCTTAAAGCTGCCACCTGCCAATCATACAGCACATAAATATGCGTACCAACGACGTGAGGAGCCTTGCCAAATGCTCAGCAAGCAGCTAACAATCCAAATATTTCACTCTCTGTCAGCTGAATCTGTAAAAAATGATGTAGCTCTATCAACTTGCTGTAGATGTATCTCTATCTCTTGTCTCAGCTTCCTCCAAAAAGCTGGAGAAAAATGAGGCTTTTAGGAGGATCTATTGGCAGTTATGGAATATGTCCTCATTAATGTAAGAACAGTTGCCACAGTGGGCAACTGGAAGCTACAGGAGCATTTCCAAAGAGCAACTTAAGTGTTGGGCTGTCAATCCTGTCAGGAAAAAAGGCTACCTTGACTGTCATTGCCTCCAATTATGCTGTTAGACATGTCCATCAATAACTTTCCCCACTAGCATTAGTGCTGCAATGGAATAAACATACGCTAACACAAAGAAATCTTCTGCTCTCCAAGTGTCAAAGGTAGTTAAAACTGTACAGTCCAGCTCTGGCTTCAGTAAGAGTTTTAATTTATCCTGTAAGATAGCAAAAACCTGTTTTTCAAGAAGATATTAAAAATAGAAGAAAATAAAAAGGCTGAAAACTTCTTTTTAAAAAAAAATAAAGTGTGTACTTTATAATTGGAAAATAAGCAGTAGACACTCAAGGTAAAAAAGAGATTATAATTAAGCTGGTTATCAATTTCAAGAAAAATGTCTAAACATTAGTCTCAGAATTTTTTGTTTTTTGTTAGGGACCATGCACAAAAAACATTAAACTTAGAGAAAAAACAGATGCAGTGTCCAAGCATGGAAACCCAGACTCAAACAGCCATCAACAAGATCCAAAAATGTATTTCTTATCGAAGATTGCAAAGAATGCGTGTCTTTCAATATCTGCAGTCGATAATAATGGCGAAAAAATCGTAAAGTCTGGGGAAATCTCAGTGTGTAAAGGACGCAAACATTGTTAAGTAACAGTTACTTACAAGTAACCTGTTCAAGCTGTTTGAGAGGGAAGCTTCTCTATAATAAAATGGCTAAGAGGTGATCTCCAAAGTTCTGTGACTGCATTGTTTAGTGAAAAGGAAATCTTTGAAGACTGACAAATAGGATGTATATCACCAGTCTGGTCAGTCAAGATATTAATTCAATAGAAAGCAACTTGATATTTCTAGATATGACAAATTCTGCTATGATACAATTTTGAATCTATCCTGAAGCAGCAATAATTTTTAAATGCTATATGCTGATTTATTCCCAATCCAATATGCATTTAATTCATTCATTCTGGATCTATGATGTTGGCTCATTGAATTGATATCAACTGATGTATTCTTATATCGTAACCAATAAGCAAAGTTTAAGAAACTGGCACATTGTTACTACTCTATTAAAATAGTAGGCCAAATGTAGACGGTATTTAATTTTGAAAGGTGTAAGCGATAAAAACTACATGATAGTAAGAACTGAACTTGTTTGATATACAGAGTTTCCTAAACATCAAGAAAAAAAGGGTTTTACAAATTTTCGTGAGGATTTAAATGAAATCAATTTGGGTCATTTTCATTTTTTTGGAAATTCCTTTTTATACCATATAAAGCTCAGCATAGTCTAAAAATAATTGACTTCAAAAAGACTTACATGCCACTTTTAAATGGGCAAACGCTAACAGTAAAAGCTCATTTTAGCGATCCTTTGCTGAAATACACACAGGAGACAAGGCAGTGCAGATCAAAAATGTAAGTTAATGTTACAGACAGACTGAAGCAGAAAGCATCCTCAGGGTAAGCAGAGCTGTGCTCCTGTCATTTCACCACCACTACAGGCTGCCGGTGGAGAACTAGTCTGTATTGATTTGCAAGCTTGGCGGGCATCAGCAGAATGTATCCTGCAAAACTAAGACAGCCAACTACCTCCAACATCACCTCCTGTGTGTTTTCTGTATCCTTTGTTTCCCAGAGTGATTCGTTCATATCCATGAAATCATACAGAAACACTAGATTGTAGCATCTGAATTTTGTCCTTCATTTTCAACCTTATCTGATTTGGTTCAAACTCACTCGACTTTCTCATTTCTCTCTTTCTCAAGTAAATTAATATGTGCTGTCTTTAAGGTTTTGTTCCAGGTAACAGTCAAGCAGATCACTGTGGTTTCCATTCCAAAAATAGCTTATGCTTATTCTACCATGGCTTTGACATGTGCACAGAAAGCTGCAATGGGCAAAGACACAATAAACAAATCACCTCAGACAGACCCAACAAGTGTGTGGGATTGTTTGTGTGCGTATCAGCGCTCATTATAAGTGTGAGGCTGGCAGCTGCAGCGGGGGTCTGTCTCTCATTTGTCTCTGCAGTATTCTCCTTTACTTGTGTAGCCAACTCTACAAGAGTGTGATCGAGGAGGAAGAATATGTGAGGAGAAAGGAAAGCCAGGGTGGTAAATGAAGCAGAAAGCCAGAATGAAAAAGTAGAACTGGAATGTAATGAATGCAGATGAAAAGTCTGCTCTGCTGTCACTGACCGCCAGTTGCCCATCAACAGCAGCGTCAGTGCATATGAGACTAGCATGCACTTAAGCTGCAGTCAGTTAGAGGTGAAACATCAATGTATGCATGAATTAAAATGGTACCTTCTTCCCCACCATCTTAGTTCTTAGCATGAGGCCAGTGAGATAAATAGTGAGTCCATACATTGGCGTTGGTGTTGACAAATAACCCTTACATTAATGGCACTGCAAGAGACTTTGTTCAATCTTTCTAACTGCAGTCCTCTTCTTTTTCCTGCTGTGCCTTCCTCAGTGACTTTGTCCTTGACAATGGCTACTCTTTTTACTTCCCCAACCTCATCATAGCCATTTTCACACATGCATACGCATGCGCATGTCTCCTGCCAACCAAGACAATCTGTAAAAGGGGTTGCTGGATACAGCAAACAGGGACAGATGTTATTAGCAGGTAATCTGGCACTTTATCTCAGTTTGCCACCCTGTTTTACAAAAGTACACAGAGCAAGTCAAAACTTGGACTTTACATGAATGCACATGTTCAAGTGTGTACATTTGATATTGTCTGTATTTGGAGGTTTGTGACCATTCATATTTTAAGCTATAATCTAGGTTGTGGTTGCTTCCACAAATAGATGCAATGTTTAATTGCAGAGCTTTGGAGTAGCACCGGCAGTATCAGCACTATGGCCCACTTGAGATTAAAATGCACAGAAAATGTTTTGCAGCCATGCACGAGGATAATAAATGTCATCCAATTAATGACCTGTCTGGTGAGAACAAACACTCAGATACAAGCAACGTTCAGGTAGACTGCAGAGAGCCCTCCTGATAAAGACACAAATGCATATTATTATAACACAGAACACAAACTCAGTTAGCTTATCCTAAATTACAAGATTATGCTGTATTTTCTTTTTTTAAAATATCAAGTCAACAAATTTGGTCATATTTTCCAAAATGAGCTTTTTTAAAATATACCCAGCTTTAGGAGCTATGATCATATATTCTTTACAGATGTGTTTCTAATGGAAAACTAGAGGTCAACATTTTCTACCCAGGAACTCAGCATCATCCTAAACTTTATGCTATAGCAAGATGGCAAGTTAGCAGCTCAGTGTCTGAGCACCTTGGTCTAATTTCAGCCTCTGTGTGCTTGTCGTCAGCCATGCATGTCCTAGAATTCTCCCACAGAATTGATTTGACGATGGACATGTCTATTGTGACCTGACTGTGCGGCCACACTGAGCTAGTTCCAGGAAGAGTTGATGCACAGCAGCTGGACTCAACACTTCAGTGGTTCACTTTGCCGTTGATGGAATTTTCCTGTAAACTTTTCTGTGGAACAGAGTGAAGTGACTGACATGTCCCACGGTAGCTGATACTGACTGTGTAGTCTGAAGCAGTTGCGTGATTGGGGAATTGTGGCTTTGTAGTCATCACTTTACAAAAACAAAAAGAGAAACAGAGATGATGTTTCTACCTCCAACTATGCAAGTGTGCTAAACTTGAAG
The DNA here is from genome assembly GCA_026261665.1 of Melanotaenia duboulayi. Classification (NCBI taxonomy): domain Eukaryota; kingdom Metazoa; phylum Chordata; class Actinopteri; order Atheriniformes; family Melanotaeniidae; genus Melanotaenia; species Melanotaenia duboulayi. The sequence goes on along the minus strand of CM047990.1, from coordinate 8,497,841 downwards.
CCAAAACCTTGTTAAAAATAGTGTTTTTATATCAAGAGACGGCCATTAGATCACAAGAAAATTATACAGAATTCATTAAA
>CM047990.1:8467501-8478708 GCA_026261665.1 Melanotaenia duboulayi | reverse complement strand
GAAGGACTCCTTGGATGTAAGCGGTTCCACAAGTACCTGAAACAGGTGATTGCCGAGTCTGATCACAAACCTCTGGAATCAACCACATGCAAGCCCCTTGTAGCTGCACCACCTTAACTCCAGCACATGATACTGCAGCTCCAGAGACATCACCATCACATGTAAGCCAGGAAACAAATTTCTGTTGCGGACACCCTTATCCAGAAAACCAACTGAATGCAACAATCACTCACTGTGTGAGGGAATGGACTCCCAAATACACACTGTAATCAGCAATGCCCCTGTAAGTCAGAAATCAGAGCTGCTACAGTACAGGATGAGCATCTGTAAACATTAAGGCAAGTTATACAGTCAGGTTGGCCTGAGTCAAACAACAAATGTCCACCGGCCATCACTGAGTATTAGAACCCCAGACATGAGTTATCTCAGGTAAATCGCATCCTGCTAAATGGAGATAAAATAATCATACCACGCTCAGGGCTGACATGTTGTCATGCATACATGCTGGACATTTGGGGATGGAAAAGTCCAAGCAGAGGCCGTATGGGCTCAATATTAAGTCATGAAAATTTTGCAGTTGTAAATTAACGTTTGCACATAATTCCAGAGTTTTCATCTGTAAATCAAGCTTGTCACCCTCTAAAAACAATCTGCCTGAAAAATCAAGTTTGCAAATGGGCAGAAAAGAGTTTGCGTGGTTGTAAAAAAGATTTTGTGTCATTGTCCCAGTTCCTTACCATGGGGACAAAAGCAGTTTAAATTACTGTAGCCGGTCAAAAACAATTTATACATCTCCACTTATGTAGGAAATATACGCATTTGAAAACATCAAATGAAGAATATTAGCTTATCATGGAATCCAAGGCTAACACATACTGTACAGTAGACATAAAGCAGGCTCTTGAAATTAATGACAAGATAAGTCTTTTAAATTATCACCTTAAATTTTTAACACATTAATACATAAACAACAGTTAGTACACGTCACATATAAAAATCTGACTTTGATATTATGAAACTGAATATCGGCATGTAGGTGACTTGTCACAGTGGTCAACCACTAAAAACCACTTATTCTCCTTTTTATGAAGGTAAGACAGTTTTCCAGCCTTACATTTAGAGGATGGCTGGAGGATGAAACATTTGGTATATCACACAATTAATCACTAAGTTGTTGCGTGGGGGTCGTGAACACCAACGTATGTTGTCTTGGGGGTCATAATTCAATAAGTTTGAGGACTACTGCTTTATTGCCTTGTTACAAAATACCAGATACAAGGGATCAAATATCAGAACCTTTAATTAAAACCCTATCTACAAGTCACCTTTTCCTAAGCCACATCAGCCACATGAAAAAATGCTAACTATATTATCTGCAATATCTTTTGGTAAACAGACTGGTAGAAGTTTAACACTGGGAAGCTACCGAGACCAGCCCCTTTATTATTTCCAGTTCACTGAGAGTCCACATAAAGTAAATAGTAAATACTAATGCTTGTGTTTGCTAACAATGTTATTTGAATGCAGCAGCATTAAACCAGTAGTTCAAACTGAAAGCTTGTCCCATTTGCAATTACAAGATAATAAAGCAATGACCCAGTACAGTACAACTGATAAGTATAACATTCTTTTTGTAATGCCTCAGTGTAAATGTTGACTTTGTCGTCAGTCCTGTTCAGTAAGTTGCCTCGAGCATGGTGAAACCTTCCAGGTAACTTATTGAAGGCTGCTGTGTGTAGACACAAATTACCACATTTAACTTAATGATGAGATTTCCTGACCTGCAGAATGGAGGGTAACTCAGATAGACACTAATTATGTTAATCAGCTGTGTAATTGCAGCAAATAAGTCCTACATAGTCACCAATTTTAGAGGCGACACCTCCGCATTCCCTCCAGAGGTAGACATCATCCACTTCTGCTCCTTGCTAATGCATTTGTGTAAAATAGGTTTGGCTGCCTATAGTTATAATGCTTTTGCTGTGAGCATCAGTGCACATAATGTGATGTACAGGACCACCAGCTGAGCATGAATCAGCATCTATCACCATGACAGCAAAGGACATCGAAGATGACACTTGGGTTGCTTTCTTGGCATGTTTCAGAGTGTGGTGAGGTGACATAGTTGGCAGAGGTGTTTGTTATACAGTATAACAATGACAACTGCAGAGAAGTTAGCCAGAGAAAAATACAATCACTATATTATGGCACATTTAGAAAGCAGAACCTGACTGGCATGAGAATACCCGGTGTCAGGGCAGGCTGACACAGACTGATAGAGTTGAGCAGAAAATAGACAGCTGACGCGGACAGGTCCCATTGGGTGACTGTATGGTAAATGTATTTAATGTCCACGGGCACAGTGCATGAAGACAGTGTCTGCAAAAAAGGAGGTAATAGCAGAGATAAAGCTGAATCTATGACATTTCTGGAATGCATGGGTAGGTGAGTCAGTCAGCGTCTGCATTTTTGCAGGAGGAGGTGTGCACTTTATTCGGAATTGACTTCAAAGCAACAGAAAAAAACTTCTGAGACATCAGTCGCATGCTGAGAAAGTGGTGGGAAAAAATATTGGAGAGGAAAGAGAAGTGTCAGTGCACAAAAGAGACATCAGCAGAGGAGTGAGGCCTGCACAAAAGCAAACGCTGTCAGAAGCCATGCAGGTGTGTGTGGGGGGAGGAGAAGGAAAAAATCAAGTTTAATCTATTCTAGCATATGGGAACACAAATATATCTGAAAAGCACTGAGAGCACACAAAATGAAGCAACGGTAAACACATATTCTGTCAAAAACAGAAATTTCACAATAATATTTGATGTGAAGAACTGCTTAGTAGTTAATGAGCATTTTTACATTAATGAGCATTTTAATTATTTGTTTTATTTAGTTTGTTTTGTGTGTTTAATGAGTTCTTCTGTAAAACTTCAGATGAGCTCAGTATATGCAGTATATGATCTCAGAGATTTTTTTTTCTTTTTTATTTGCCGCCAGTTTGAGCAAGAACAAAGTGCATTTGTTGTGCCAAAACAGCAGAGAACTCACAAAAAGAAAGAAAATAGAAATTTGAATGACTTGTTTTTTTTTGTGTGTGTGTCTGTGTGTGTGTGTGTGTGTTCTACCCAGAAAAGTTACATAATGCTTCATGTTCACTTGCTGTTCTGCACAAATGTTTAGATTGCTCACAAAGTGAAGATGCAGGTTTTCAGTAAAACATTGCTTTAGCAAACAGTTTTACATTTTTATATTGTGGCTGACTTAATATAAAATGTATGAATATATAAATATAAAAGTATTTCATATAAAATAATGAGATGTTGTGATGAGTCAGATGGGGTTCTGCAGAGTACAAGATATGAGTGCTCTATGTCTGGCACTGCTCTGAGAGGAAATTTAACCTTAGCACTGCTTACAGCATTGGACTAATATAAAGATAAATGTGTATGAAAAATTATCAGAACATAAATAATGCATGAATGCATGTATTATTTTGGCTAATATAAAAAAGTTTAAAACTAGTTTGAAACTAAATACAAGTAAGGCTCACTCTAGCCTGCTTTAATATCTACAATTAGAAAAATACTGTTTAAGTTATGGGAACATTTTAAAGCTCAGCATTCAGAAGATGTCACAGTCTTTTTGTTAAAAGAACAGATTGTTTTTTCTTTAAATGCCTGAGTTCAGGAATGAAGTAATAGTTTGATATTTTAGTTGCTTTTTATGATTCAATAAAAATGGAAGTGATTGTACTAAGTCAGCATAATCAATAATATTCATTCATCCTTTCATTGTTTGTAAGGCTTAATCCATTACGGGTCACAGGTAAGCTGGAGGCTATCCCAGCATTAACAGGTGAGAAGCAGGGTACACCTTGGACAAGTCACCAGTCCATCGCAGGGCAAACACAGACATGGACAAACAAACATTCACACTCGCATTCACTACTAGGGAGAATTTAGAGTCATCAGTTAACCTAACAAGCATGTCTTTGGATGGTGGGAGGAAGCCAGAGTACCTGGAGAGAACCCACGCATACACGAGGAGAACATGCAAACTCTCCACAGAAAGGCCACCACCGAACCTCCCCCCAGCCAAGACTCAAACCAGCAAGCTTCTTGCTGTGAGGCTGCGGTGCTAACCACCACACCACCGTGCATAATCAATAATAGCAAACATAAAATTGTTACCAGTTGAATTGATATATCTTATTGTGATCTAATTTGTGATTTACACAGAGCTCTAAACTAACATGGGGTGGGCATTATAAGCTTTTGCTTCTGCCTATACACCCTATTCTGACTGTCTTTAAGTTTTTTTCTTTTATAAGGACATACTAAATTTTGTTTGTAAGAAAAGATGTCTGNGGACTGTCTTTAAGATTTTTTCTTTTATAAGGACATACTTTGTATAAATTTTGTTTGTAAGAAAAGATGTCTGAATAAAGAATCATCATAATCATCAACATCTATCAACCTGCCAAATATGGGTTAAAATTCATTTTGGCAGGTATAAATGAAAACGTACAGGCCAGTTTGGCAGGTGATGAATAGAGCAATGGATTTTGATTATTTATCCTGGCAGTGCTATCACTACATTTCCCATGAACACTGTTTCATGAGGTGGCAGACATGCATTGTCTGCGTGCTTTTTAATTCAGCATGTGCGGTGTCGTTTACGTCCAAATGTCTGAACAAAATACGGCTGAATGAGGAGTGAAATTTAACCAAAGAAAGGGATACGTAGAAAGTAAGTCAAATGAATAGTATTGCCGCTTTTATACAGTAAATGATGTGAATTCTCATTTAACCACTGGTTTCATCCATCTTCCAGCCCACTCACAAGGATATGAAAATAGCACCAGTCTGACAACAAAACCCTTCTGAATCCTCCAGGATGTAAACCATCAGAGATGGAAACCTCATATTCCAACATAATACTTATTCACACACACATTCACGTCTATCTCATCCAATTACTGTGAGAACAAGATATGGTTTCCTGTAATGAATTATTCATAACTCAATAAGTATACACCACAAAGGTTAGCATGTTAATCTTGAGGCCTCTCATTTGAATCCTTTTAAAAGATTATTTTGTAAATTCAGCTGACATGCCATAATTAAGTTGCTTTCTGCAGGGGTGGAACTGGGCCACCAATCTGTGACTCATGCTGATTAGTGTTTAATTCTGGATGCCCTTGCTGCTGCACATAGAAATTGTCTGAGGTCCTGTAACGTGTTAAAACAAAGCGATTAAACTAGTTTAAAGAAGATTTTCTGACATTGCTTCACAGTCTGCCCTCACACAAACACATCGTTTGCATCTGCCAATATGTAGATTGTAACTTTGCTCACATCTCTGCTGTATATTAGCCTGGAATTACCTTGGATGCATCTTATGCATGTCAAAGACAGAAAAGCAACAGGACTCAGGCCTTTACACATTTTTATTCAAACTGACACATCAGCTCCTTAGGGAAATTCTCAAAGACACTTCGAAGTGACAGGGAAGAGGAAAGATTGTAACAATTAATGTCTCCATCACAGTCACTATCCACACAAAAATGTCCTCCTTTTCCATAGGAATTTCATTTTTAAGTCTCGTGAAGTCAAACATCTTCTATTCAGAGGCACGCCTAAAAGTGCATAACGATTTTAGCTGCTACAAAGTAGCCAGAACAGATGTACACATTTAAAAGATCATTTTTCTTGGGCGAGCTACAGACAGCAGTGCATTACAGCTGCACCATCCACTTCCTAAGTTCACATCATCTGCTCTGTTAATCCCACAGAGAGCAGGGATGATATGGCACGCGGCCACTTAAGCGAAGCTGGTTTTAGGCAAATGCTTTATTTGTGTTTATCCAGAGAACAAAACAGCTGCTCGCTGTTCCAGCAATGCATGTGGTCCATTTGGTATGACAGCTCTCAAAGGGAAATTAAGTTCTGTAGAGGACTTTTGAGGTGGCCAAGGGCCAGGTCCATCATTTGGTTGATTTAAATCCAGAACCAAAAAGAAGACACAAAAAAAGACAAAAAAAACTACTTATCCCTCAATCATATGATTTTAAAGCATCATACATTGAAAACAAGACTTTTAACTGGGACGTGTTTTAAAATATACCTGCCAGCACTGGTGCAATTTCCTCTGACAGCTGTGTCAAACAAACCAAAATGAGCACATATATGCTTGTTTCCAGGGGAGACTCACCAAACACTGCTGCAGAGCTATTCATTAACTACCTTAATCTCTATGGGTTGGATGATGCTGGGCTGAGTTTTCATCTGAATATGGTACATCTCTTAGTACTAAAATATGTGAAAATGAGTCTAGTTGTGCATTATTTACAATATTTCAAAGTTGTGTCCTCTTTACAGTCATTTTGTCAAAGGGGGCTTATTTCACATCTGTCTGAGTTCAGGTTGGCTCAAGAGAGTAGACATCCACTCTTAAAAATCGTGTCATGTGAAGCTATAAAAGAAACACAAATTGAAACTGTTTTCACATGTCTGACTGCACAATGTCACGGCTTGGAGAGCCACAGAGGAGCAGAGCCACTCAAAACAGAAGAAACGTACCTAGGCGAGTGAATGTCAGTCATTCCCCAGCTGTGCATTTGCAGCAACAGTCTAATGCTTTTAGTGCTGTCATAGATTAACCCCGACCAGGTGAGCCACACACAAATTTGACATCAACACATCGTATCACAGTATTATTCAGCTTTGGCACAAAAATGTACAGTGAATATTTTTTTTCTGCTATGTAAAATGTTCAGTTAAAAAAAGAATATTTTTTGGCATAAAATTCTGGAGGGAGGTTTGCATTCTTTTAAGCCTGTCGCATAGTAATTATTTTTAATTCCCAAATTTCTAGATAATATAGTCATAGTTTCTTAACTCTTTCACACCTGAGGTATCATATTAGATACATGCAGTTTCTGAGACTTATTGCATCACCATATGGTAAAGTCTTTGCTTAAAACCTGATAATCTGATAATTGTACTCTGCCTCCTGGTGGATACGTTTTGCACTACAATTACTATGACATCACGGTAATGTCCCTTACATGCAAATTTTTTATATGTTATGTTTTTTGTTGTTGCTGTTGTTGTTATTTTTTGTCTTGTTTTGTTGTTGTTTTTGTTGTTGTTGTTTTTTGTTTGTTTGTTTGTTTTTTACATTTTCTCAAAGCAGCAGCAAGTTAATTATTACAAAAATGGCCAAATCAAAACGTTCACAATCCAGGCTCAAAATCTGAGAGGTGGCAACATTTTGTTTGGAAGTTATTTTCAGTTGTGTAGTCATTATGTAACTTTATTTTGTATGCTATTTATTAACACAGTCTTATAGACTTGTTGTTATTTTGTGAACTGAATGTGTAAAGTAAATGTTTTGTAGTGAATAAACTGAATGTTTTAGTTGTTGTTTTTGCTAAGTAATAAAGGCTGAAAGCTAACATACTTTGACTCAGACAAGCAAGTCTCCCATATGCTGTCTTTATGCCAAGCCATGTGTTTACCACCTGCTATCTGATTAATGCTGTGTATACCAGGGGTGGGCAACATTTTTTTTTTTTTTCCATTTTGAAGTGCTTGAAGTAATAGATAATCCAGAAACTGAAACTATAGGCACATGTTAGCTGCTACTGGTCCATAACAGGGACATAATGTGCCTTTTTTCACGAGTTTCACCATTTTATGAGGGCTTAGTAATATGTGTGTGGCATGCCGTGATCTGTGTTAAAGCTCTAGTGTGCTGTAAAACAGGTTCTTTTTTACCATGAATTTTCATCACTATTCACATTTACCTGTTTTAGGTCATGGAGTGACCCAGTCACTACTCTTAGAGAGACTGTTATTAGATCAGTAGTACTTAATAACCCTTAAAACACATCAGCAAATAGCTTCAGAGATAATGCTAGTGCACATGGAGCTCAGACTTAATGCACCACAATGATAGAGAAAGTCTGCACAGCCAGCTTAACTCAAATTTTCCTCATGTCTGCAGCTTTGGCACAGACAATTGGTACTTTTCCCTCTTTCAGGGCCAACCTCTTTGTCAGTTGTGCGTTGAAGTGCAGGCTGTTAGAACACAACGCAGGTTTATACTGCAGGATGAAAATCACACACCCCAACATCACGTATCGGCTCCATAAACCGCATGGCCTTCACTGTTCCTCGGGGAAGTTTCTAGAAGCTTTAGCTGAAAATTGTTTGTTGCTTTTACGAGCTGCTTTTCAGTAAAATTAGCAAGACATTGATGAGAGACATTGGAAATCAGAATTTTACTTCCAACTGAAAACAAGCTAAACACCTACATTTAAGATTTTCCAGTCAGGAAAAAAGGACAATAATTTTAGTGAACTTTAGTATTGCATTTGAGAAATTCCTGTTAATAGCAAAGCGTAAAATAAGTTTCAGCTTAGCATTTCTTTAGTATAGTGAGTAAAGCACAAAACCTAAAATTCCTATTCTGAGCTGGCAGTATGACTTAGATATGCATTGTCTTTTGGAGTAGGTTGTAACTTCAGAAACCAAAATATACTGTATTGTCTGAAGCACATACTTTGTCTGTCTGAAGTACGTACTTTACTCCTGCTGAGAATTTGTGGATTGCTGACTGCTGTGTAAGGTATTTTCAGACACCTTTTTTTCCCCTCTTTTCCCCTTCCCCTGCAGATTTATATGCTAAGCTAAAAAGTGGCTCTTGATTCTGAACACTTTGAACAGTGTCATAATCTCCTGGCATTTCAAACATTTTGCCTTTGATCTGACACTTCTTGCAAAATACTGGAAGGCTAACACACACGAAGTTTGGAATTGTTTTCTTTAATTGAAGCATTTCTCTTCCATCTGTTTCTGTAAGCACAGGTGCTAAATTTACTAAACTCTTTTAAAGACAAGGTGAGATTATTGCATTTGCCTTTAGATATTTTAACAATGTGTGGATTTTCATGGTTTTTTGGGACTATATTCATCTCAGGAAGACACAAACCAGATTAGATGCTCCAGCTTCTGTATTTGACCCTCAGTTTGTGAGGCAAACATACATGAGATGTATATTGATTTTTTTTTATTTATTTCATTTCTATGCAAGAGTTTCCCTTCTTTGCAAGTGTGAGTCTCAAGAGCTGCTCTGATCTGTGTGACAGCTTAGAAATGATTCACCCCTCTTAATCAGGCCCTTTCTCTTACACAGACTTTGCTTTGTCCCTTTATTTGTTTATTGTCCATGAATGTTTTTCACTTTAACTGCATTGTTTGAATGTGAACATTAAAAAATCAACAAATAAACACTGTTATTATTTCCTGCAGCTCTGTGGGCATGTGTCTGTAATAGGTGAAGCTGTTGCTAGAGCTTTAATTTCACCCCTTCTCTGGAGTGCCGTAGCAGTACGTTCACTAGAGACAGGATGGTATTTACTCAGTGAACCACAGCAGGCTGACAAAAGAGAATCAGGGAATGTATACTGATACTGATGATGAGATGTGTGATGGCATAGCTGGCAGAACAGAGCTTTGTCATGCATGAGGTGCGGAAGTTTGTGACAGTGAAGAGCTGATTAAAAATTTATTATAGAACTGACTCCCAGTACAGTGACTGTAATGCTAGAATAATTGCATCTTGGGGGGCAATGGATGGTTATTTGCATGTATGCAGATGGGCAGAGAGATGTAGAGAGAAGCCTCATTTGAAAAGAAATCCCTATTAATTAAGCCTCCATTCAGGAAAACATATAACGTTTGCAGGCTCAGAAAGACAAATACACAGTAGATAGACAGATAAAAAAAAGGAAGAAAAGCCTTGATTGGATGCTTGACCTAGATATAGAAGATCTGAGAGAGAGAGAGAGAGAGAGAGAGAGAGAGAGAGAGAGAGAGAGAGAGAGAAAATGCATTTAAAGGATTTTAAAAAAGGAAAAATCATATCAACAGTAAAAGCTTTGGAACAGCATAGAATACACACTTGAAACCTTTTATCGGTTGTCTGAATGCGGCCGATTTGTGTTTTAATTGCCAGTACGACCAGTATAAATCTGATGACCATTTCCCTACTTAGCAGCATTGCAGCAGTCCTTAGAACGAGAGCCCAATATTAGAGACAGACAACAATAAAATGTGTGACAAAATATTCCAGGGATTTATATGATTGACTCCAGTACTTAACAGTTGCCTGCTACATTGCCCTTGGTGTAAAAAGGAGTGCATTTTATTGCAGTGTCAGACCCCGGCATAAATCCTTGCTGACTGATTATAGTACATGGCGTACATACAGTGAAGCTTTCTCTGTGCCTTGAATTAAAAAAAAAAAAAAAAAAAAAAAAAAAACTTTAAACCATGAATGGGAAGCAAGTGAGTCAGTGGGTGAGCTGCAACATAATTAAAACATTCCTAGAGTCTGTGTACCATGCACTTCCCAACCCACACTTGTATTTTTTTTCTATTCCTCTTGTGTTGTTTGACTGAGATCTGCTATGTTGAATCAACCTGTAGGCTTTGAAAAATGAGGTCAGCAGCAAAAGATGCTGCAGTGAGAATCAAGCATTTCAACACAGTGACATTTCTCTGAGACGACAGTCGAAGAAGAGCAGCTCAAAATGTCACATCACAGAAGAAAAAAGTATGGAAAAAAGAAGAAAAGAAAGAAATTAGCAGCTAATGTGCTGTTTTAGAAGTTGGGGAGTTACTTAAACTCATGCAGGCTTTTGCATTCTTACTACCCTGCAATGATACAAAATCATGTTAAAAGCATAAATGCAATAGACATAGTCATGGATCATAATTATACTGTTCTAGACAGGTAAACGTACACACAGGTGAAGTTCTGGTGAGATGAGTGTTGTTGGAAACATGCTGTTTGGTTTCTGGGTATAGGGAATAAAAAAAAGGATACATTTGTTTGTTGTTTCAATTTTAAAACATTTATTTGTGTATCTCACAGGTACATGCAATACAAAACAATATAATACGCCAAACAAAAATCACTGAACATCAACAATTTAATGGATTGATTGATTAATTTCAAACATTTATTTAAAAAAAAAGGTGAAATAACTAAAATACAAGAACAAGACACGTCGGTAAAGTTACTGCAAGACATACAGTCATACACAGAATTCAAGTAGATTATTTATATTATGGAAGAAGTTTCATATTATCATTCTTGTGTGTGTGGGTGTGCGAAGACAGACAGACAGACAGACAGACAGA
>CM047990.1:8298880-8345968 GCA_026261665.1 Melanotaenia duboulayi | reverse complement strand
AATGCCCGATAGGGGGAGAGTTAGAATGGCTGTAGCAGAACGTTGATGGAACTCCAGCATTGTACTGAAGTTCCAGAAGAAACTGACGATCATACATCAGCAGAGATTCCGAAAGCAGCGAGCCCAGGCATAAAATCAGTAAAAATACAAGAGAGCAACAGACGAGCAGCCACGTACAGCAGCGCCATCTTTTCTACCTCAAATAGCAAATGCCACGTATTAAGCTCCAGTGTGAGAACTCATCGCTCTTCAGAACTTTAATGTAAATACTTTTTTCACCAGACTGTGTAAGAATACTTCTTTGTTAAACTAATCCCTGAAAAAGAAGCAGGTTGCCATGTCAAACAAAACAAACTAAATAAGAAAAGAAAAGGGTAACCACATTTGCAGTCATGAGATAAAAAGACATCACATGGAGTGAATTAATAATTCACTTTAATTTTCTGTTCTTACCAAACCACCGCCTACCACTGCAACTACTTTCTTCTCGGCCCGTTTGCCTCCTGTTTCTTCCATGTTGTTCAGGTTTCTCTGGCGCTCTGACCCTCTCACTGTCCGGTTCAAAGTCAGTTACAGAACAGTTGAATTAAGATTTAAAAGAGGAGGAGCAGAGTGGATCCCACTGGAATCTCATGAATGTTACTTTCATAATCAGTTCCTCTTTCAATGCAAACAGGAACAAGAAATAACACAGGSCGTTYTGAGCAGCATTGRATAGTTTGCTCTGGTGTCAAAAAGCCAAAACCTCATAACATATGAAYATWAAAAGAATGTAYTCTTTTGTTTACAGAAAATCTCAMCTTTCTTGTTTGATTTTTGCTTATTGATTGGTTTCAAAGTCCCTGAGATTTTCTCAGCAGTTCGTTCAAAGCATGTGAGAATCAATGATCATTACATTAAATGTTGTTTGTCATCTTGTGCAGAAGAGCATTAAAAAACAGTATCATTTTTCTTGTGGAGAGTAGCAAAATGCTCTAATGTTGTATCTATTCTCAACAATGTGTGTTTTGTACAGTATGTAGCGGTTGGCCTCTAGATGGCTGCAGCGGCCAGAAGAGATTCACAGAGCTGGGTAGAAATCAGGAGGGACTGATTGATGGCAGGTGTGATTGAAGGGTGTGACTACTTAAATCCAGCAGGCAACTATGAGGCTACTATGAGCATTGATTCCCTGGCCCGCTGGTGAGATGGACTTTTTGTTGTGTGTTTTGTTGTACTGTTTTATCATTTTTAATTGTGGGTCTGCCATGCTGTGACAGGAAGCTTAATGTTTTATGTGTTTTGTTTTTAGGGACAGCACTGGCTGCCGTTTGTTTTAGTTGATTTTACATGGTTTGGTTTATCCCTCTTTTTTTCGTTTTACCATAATTCATTTAGTGGTTTTAGCTTTTTAACACTCTGTCCCCTTCTGTCTTCTAGTGCTGCGGCTGGCGGTCCTTCTCTCACTGGTGTCGTCTGGGACTGGGAGTTCACTTAGACGGTGATTTGGTTTGTGGTGCATGCAGTTTATAGCATGGTGTTTTTGTTTGGAAGTAATTGGATTTATGTTTTGTTTGTAGTATAACCCAGTCCCGCTGCAGTCTGGGTTCTCGGCTGGAGCTCGACTATCACCTTGCCTTTCATTGCTGTGTTAAGGTTTCAGTTACGTTTAATAAATTGGCATGTGTCTGACCCACACTGACCGTTGTGGCCTCATAATTGGAGCCCCTACGTGCTACACCCATTTCTGTACACCCATTCCGAGGTTACATTTACATGCTTTAATTTGTCGAAGGTCTTCAATTTTTGCTGAGTTCTTTTAAACTTTTTGCAGTAACTCATTGAAAATTGAAAATGTGCATTTCACAACAGCACCTTGAGCCTTAAATTGTTAAATTTGCCTCTAATTTTATCTGCAATGATTTTTTTTTTTTTTTTTTAAGTATTGCTCAATATCTCTATTTTCGTGTAACTAAAGCCACTTTAAAAAAAAAAAAAAAATTGAAACCAAGCACTGCTGGGTAACTTCATAAATGTACATATGGATAAACACAATCCACAAATATCTATCATTGTAGCAGTTTCCATGGTCAAAGAAATGAACGAATCACTGAGTGATTTCACCTCAATGGAGGTGAGGAAATATTTGGCCATTAGGCAAGAAGAAAAAAATTTCTTAAGCGTTTTCAAAGCCTTCCTCAGCTGAATGCGCCTCTGACATTCAGCTTTGCATATTAGGGCATCACAAACAAATCCTTCCCAGGTAGTTGTAATTGAAAGCAGGCTTTACATATGCAGCATATGTGTAGGATGTGGTTTTAACCATGTAGATCTCACAACAGATCCTGTAACCCAGGGATCACCAAATCCGGTCCTCGAGGGCCAGTGTCCTCGGATTTGATGATCCCTGCCGTAACCCTTTCAAACAAGCCACACTTGTTCAGTTTTTTTCTAATTGCGCTATCGTGAACATTAACAATTAACATGCTAACTGTAGAGTCTGAGATATAGTTTCTTGGGTATGTTCCAGTTTCTCTGAGCACTTCTTACTTTACAATACACTGCCATGCACTAGCTTATTACTGCTCAAGTCAAAGAGGTTTTGTGCAAGCTGCAAACAATTAAATCTTGTGACTCTTAGCATTTGAAGTAAAATTCTGTGATTTTTTTTTTTTGTTTTTTTTGGGGCTGCTTTCTGACCTTTATACACTTCAATTTCCTGACAGTAGAAACTTGGTAAAGGTGTTATAGATCAAAAACACTTGCAAACAGCATTTCTATTTTAGAGATAACTTCCAAATCATAGTATATGGATCAGAAGTTCTGCCATTGTTCTACTTTGTTATGAGATGTAAGCTCTTTGTTGTCACCATGGGTTTTAATCTGTGCTTCAGAGTGGGATTTTACTTTTTTTTTTGTTTTTGTGTGTGTGTGTGTGTGTGTGTGTGTTTGTGTTCTTCCACACTGCTTGCAGGAGAAGCTAAACTAGAGAATGACTGCCTCTCGCATCCAGTGTCAGCAGCGATGGCTGTTTTTTGTTTCCCGGCTCAGCCACATTACTCCAACACTAGTCACCATTGTGTCAGTTGCAATTTTAGTTTTTTTTTTTATTTGACAAAAAATATAGAATAATATCTGTAATGTTCAAAGGACATAATGTGGGGAAATACTTAAATGTGAGTTATTATTTGTGGCTGTGATCATTTCTGCTGTATTACAAAATGCATAAAATAACTTGTAGATTATGTGCAAATATAAGTCATACATTTTACAACAACAGAAAAAAATACAAAAAAGTTATCACAGTGAAAAGCACAGCAAAAACGACAAACTTCCCACCTATAATGTTTTTACACTAGAAGATTGTAGTCTTGGAAAAAAAGGTCCTACCTTGAATTAATGTTTTATGTAGCTGTTTTGTTTAATAAGTGGCAACTGGACAAGTTTCGTTTTCATGTTGGTGATGGTGAAGCTGGCAGTAAATGCAGGTCTGCAGTACCTGTCCAAGCCAGATTATTTTCCTGCTAACCTACAAAGAAGCTCTGAAAAAAGTACTTTTATGTTCATGAAATCTGAATGAGAAAACTAAAAACGGCTGTGTTGTAAAGTTTAACAAATGGTATCAGCCCTAGGACAAGTGTCAACAGAAACAAGCAGTACTGTCCTGCTGCCACCAGGTGGTACCCCAGAGCAAAGCATATGTTGAAGTTTGCTATCTTTTAGAGATTTAGTATTTAAAAGTATTAAATGAGCCTTAATTAAATGCCCAAGTTACACCGTGAGTGAAGACACATGCAGTATCAGAAAGTAACAGCAGGTATACTGATTATATTTAGTCCTTATCTGGAATTGTGTGTTCTATAAGTCAATCTTACAAGCCATGGCTTTCTTTGTGGACCCTCACTGAGTCCTCTACTTTTGTCCACAGCAGGTTGAACTTAAAATCTTTCTTTTTCAACTCAATACTTCTGCATCAAGTCTTCAGCATTTTTTTTCTAAGACTTACATTTCTTGTTGAATCAGCAGAGAGCATTCACCCTGCTCTTTCTCAGGAAGAGAAATTCTGGTTTTCATTGATCTTTATCATTAAAGAGAATCTGTCATCAGAAGAGAATGCTTGTCTAGCCTAAAACAAATCTAAAGTTTGTTCCCGTAGACGTTTTAAAGATTGGTAACTTTATATATTTATATATATGTGTGTGTGTGTGGTTGAGAGGTTGGGAGGCGGAGCTTAATAATCTGTGATGGAGGAGGTTGGGTTGGGTTAGGTGGTTGCTATGGTAATACAACCGGTTTCTCCCCACTTTGCGATATACGTCCAGTCACCAGGAAGCAGCGTCTGTATAGATCAACCATTTAGGTAAGTGCCCATGGCAGTTGTTGTAGCTTTTGAAAAGTACACTAAACTTTGTGTTGGCTAAGTCTACAAAACTAACATTAGCTTGTCGTGCCGCTGTAGCACGTGTTTTCATGACTAAGCACTGTTAGCTGTGTTGCTACATTAAGAGCTAAGCCAGCTTGTGTACAATGTTCCACTTTTAGTATTTTAGTTATGATGCACTTTAAGCTGGTTGGAATTAAGAGTTTTGCGAAACTAGACAAAGCAAATTTGGTTGCTATTTTCAAACGTAACTTTTCTGTAGTTGTTGTCATAGGTCAGACAAGCTAATGCTAGTTTCACTTTTGTGAATGGGATATTTAGACAAGCACTGCAGGGACAACTGCGCTTAATGCATTAAATTCATTTATCCCTGTACTTAACAATCCGGTTTAAGCATTTTTGTTCTTCTTCTGGTCAGATTAATTATTTTTTCCCCCATCTTGTTGAATGCTTGATTTACAAGATTAGCAGCGATGATTAGTTAGCTAGGCATTTGTTGTTATTTAACAGTTTTTAAAACTATGTACAATAACTCAAAGATTTAATATGGCACTTCTGTTGTGTTTATGACTTTGCTAACTGCCGTGAGACCAGGCGTTTTATGTAATAGAGTTTGACCTAAATGAATTGTATCCTTCATAACTTTAAGAGATGTTGAAAGCATCCTTGGTGCTAAATACCCTTTGCTCTCATTTCTTTTAACTGTTGAATTATTCCCTCCTCTGCAGGCTGGTGTCATCCTTACCACTCAAAATGAATGATCCAGCTGTGAAAAGGGTGGTCAGTGATATCATTTGCTCTCCAGAGGACAAAAGGGTTTACAGGGGCCTGGAATTTACCAATGGCTTGAAGGCAATGCTCATCAGTGATCCAACAACAGACAAAGCCTCAGCTGCTTTGGATGTCCACATAGGTAAATATACATACCTTATGTCCTTATTATAGCTGCCATACTAAAATGAAAGACGAAAAAAATGTAGTAACTTCTAGTGAATACCCGTCTGACAGGACCGATGAGACTGACAACTTGTTGGTTGTAGCATATAACAAGGAAAAATAAGATGCTTCATAGTTAACACTTTTTTTCAATAAACCTTTTGACACAACAAAAGACAGAGTTGCTCCAATTATAAAGCAAGATTCAATATAGTTGTAATTATATTTTTGTATTACAACACAGCAGATAGTTTTACTGTCTACTCTAGTGTTGCCTTATTTGATTACTACTATTATGTATTATTAATAAGATACTGTTTCTAAGTGTTACATAAATACTAACATGCCAACAATGTGCTTATTAAAGCACATTTTGTAGTGTAATTGCATATTAAAGATCATTCACTGTCCCTGGTTTCTTGGACAACCATGCACGGCAACACACGCAGCTTCATTAGTCAAATTTGAGTGTCCATTTCTCTTCCATTCACAGGTTCACTATCAGACCCAGAAAACCTCTCAGGCCTTGCACACTTCTGTGAGCACATGCTGTTCCTGGGAACACAGAAGTATCCCAAGGAGAATGAATATGGCCAGTTCCTCAGCGAACATGGAGGCAGCTCCAATGCCTTTACCTGCGGGGAAAATACCAACTATTTCTTTGATGTGTCCCATGAGCACTTGCAAGAAGCTCTCGATAGGTACTGTGCTTTACATGCTCGTAAAATTCCTGTCAAGAGCTCTTCTATTTTTATTTCTTGGTGTGTACATTTCCACAATAACAATGCTTTGTCTAACAAAATTTAATCCATACTCACTAGGACTAACCTATATAGAACTGGTTAATATTTTGTGACGTGTATGACTTTAACTTTCCGCCGCTTTTTAAGGTAAATCAAGATGGATGTCATACACTCTCCTTAGCAGTTGTTACCAAGCATATAGTCCACAAGAGTCCACTTTCATCTGTAATCAGTGTGGGGCTATACTCTGGTCCCATCTGTGTTGGTTTGGAAAGGACACTTATGAAATCAGAATTTGATCTGTAGGGATAAGCAGCCTTATTAGAAATGAATTACTTTTAAGCGCCTGTCCCCTTTGCATAGGCCCTCATTGCCCAGAAAATTATGAACACCATCTGTACACCTTTGGTAGGAACGACACTGTGGAATGGGCTCAATTATTAATAAAAAATAATTGCCTGAAAGAATCATCCTGCAATTACTCTAGACTGGTTGACGCTGGTTCCTGCAGTCTGCATAGAGCGTATAGGCTACCTCGCCTTCCCTTTCTGTAACTCTGAGGTGGTGTTGTACAGATTTGAAGTAGAAATTCTCAACCACTGTGTTGATGACTGATTTTGCTAATAACTTGTAATACATAAAAACAGTGGCACGCTTTAAAGGGTTAACACAATTTTTAGTGAGGAAGATTTTAGCGGAAATTTAGGTCTTTCTGTCAGTTAAAAACATTAAAAGGAAGGCTTTTTTCATAAATATGCTTTTTATATTGTGAAATTAAATAAATATTAGATGATTCTGACCGTTTCCAAATAAAAAAAAACTTTAACAATGCAGCACTTCATGTTGCAAATACCTTGCTCCCCAATAGATCAAGGTGCAGGTGTTTAGCAGCAACTCTTTGTTTAATGTAGAGTATCAACCATTGTGTGTGCTTTGCATTTCCTCATTTGCATAGCAGTTGCTCTGACCTTAAGCTAATGCAAATTGATTTTTAGAATTGCATCTAAAAGCCCTTCTGTACATGTTCATGTGACACTGCTGTACAAACCACAACAACAACCATTGTTCATTTTACACAGGTTAATGATGTTGAAATTGGCCAAGCATGAACTGCAAGAATTGTACGTCTGTATGGTGATCCTACATGAGGAATTCCTTGTGTCATTTTCAATCTTTGCAGGTTTGCCCAGTTCTTTCTGTGCCCTCTGTTTGATGAAAGCTGTAAGGACCGGGAGCTAAATGCTGTTGACTCTGAGTTTGACAAGAACCTAAAGAATGACGTCAGGAGGCTTTTTCAGCTTCATAAGACCACAGCCAACCCAAACCACCCATTCAGTAAATTTGGAACAGGTAGAAACCATCAGGAATGGTCACATTACCTCTCTGAAACATTAATTATAATGAAATTATTCTGCACGCTACTTGTTTTTTGCGTCTTGTTATATTTTGATGTCATATAACGGTATGTTCACAATCACAGTGACATTATCAGTCAGTATTTAAAGCAGTTGTACTCTCTGGAGGCTTTAGATGATGTGATGTAGAGTTAGAAACAGCCAGCTTTAAAACTTATCGTACATAAACTGCTGAAAACTATTATTCATTTAGTTAACCAAAAATTAAAATTAAAGCTGTTATGAGAGAAATGATCTCACATGAGGAAAGGAGGTATTTTTTCTGTATGGGTAAATTATCAGTCATGTGCACTTGGATCATCTTGAAGCTCAAAATAACCACTTGATGGCAGTCCTGATTTCCAGTTAAGAGAAGGTTAATACGTTAAAGGCTGTCCTCCTGAAGCTAGCTGGCATAATCTCTGAACTTAAACAACTGAAATTAAACACTTTGTTCAATACAGCTCCTGTATTTGACGTGTCGTTCACAAAGTCATGGCATGCATTCATATTACAGATGTTGTGATTTTGTGCACGGCGCCAGCAAACATACACTCATAGGTTTTCTATATTAATAATCTGCATAGCTGGTGCTGAAGTTTTCAGTAGTTTTCCTTTTAATTTAGAAAACAGCTGCCAGTGCAGGGATTATCTGTCCCAACAGAAATTGTTCTGATCTGTCAGTGAAAAGTAGGGGATTGTTGTTTGTTTGTTTTCTTGTAGTTTTTTGTTGTTTTTTTTTGCCAACAGAACACATATAGCTAACAGGTTGGTTTAATGTTTCATGTAGGTAACAAACTGACACTGGAGACCAGACCATCTGAAGATGGGATTGACGTTCGTCAAGAGCTCATGAAATTTCACTCTGCATATTACTCCTCTAACCTCATGGGACTGTGTGTGTTAGGAAGAGGTAAGACTTCATCTCTCACTAACGTGACATGGAGATCTTTCTGAATTCACACTGCCTCTCAGCAACTCTACAGTAAGATACGACACCATGCAGTAGCTACACGGTGGACCGATGAACCACCGATGAACTTTTCTTGTAATTCTGACATGAAGAAAAAAAAAAATCCCATCAGCAGAATGTTTTATTCAGTGTTGTTCAATCTTTCTTCAAATGTTCATTTTCCTTAAAGAGTTTTTCCCATGTTAGTGATTTTTCTGGGGCGTTTTCTGGGCTTACCCACAGTGTTACAATGCTATATTAACTTTTAACTTTAAACTTTACTCAGAGCTTCAGAAAAATAGCTTTTGGTGATTTTTAAAAAGCTGTAATAAATTCCCACTTTGTAATTCCATCAAACCCTGAGGGTTGGTTAATATTAAACATGTTTAATTTATGGTTAATTATTGATGCTTAAATAAAACTGATGTCATCTTAATCTTTTCAGAGTCACTTGATGAGCTGACTTCAGTGGTGGTAAGACTATTCAGTGATGTGGAAAACAAGAATGTGCCTATCCCAGAATTCCCTGAGCATCCCTTCCAGGAATCACAACTCAAAGTGAGTCTTATTAGATTACGGTACTATACCTTCTAGTCTATATTAGCAAAGTACTGTTACTTTGGGATGTTTTCTGTACATTCCTTACTAGCACATTAGCTGTTATATGAATTAGGGTTGACATTCATCTTGATCTACACAAACAGACACAAAAATTCACCACTGCAGATGTATTGATGCACAACTCCTCCCTCCATTGGCAGCTAAACACTGTTGCACTTAACAGCACTGAGCTGCTCATATCACTGTATAAAATTAACTTAGCTTTGTTTTTATTCTAGTATCCATAGACTGCAACTGCTTACATTTGTGACAGAAGAGAAAGCACAACAGTGAGGTTTTCTGTGAAAACTTGGATTTGCAAAGGGTTTTTCTTTGTTTTCTTTAATCTCTATGAATCTGTGTGTGTCTTCTCTGAGTTAAAGACTTAAAAGTTGATGCAAGCGTGACTCGAAAAATACTGTGATCGCCATCTACCAAGCAATTGTTTCTGTTTTTAATAAACACAATAGTCACTAGCAAGGGTAAGATGTGGAACCAACAGACTTTGGGCATGAAATTTAAAAGGTAAATACTGTAAAATGCAAAGAAAGGAATGTTGTGTTATTCATGTCTCACTTTCATTGTGACAGTTTGTCCTCATAAATACTGAAGTTGTTGGCTGAAAAACAAACTTGCAGAAAGTTGAAAACCAGGAATGGCATGATGTGAAATTTATTGAATAAATTATGCTGTGAAGGGAGAGCTGCTATTCACTATGTATATTTACACACTTAAGGAAAGCAAAAATAACAAAATGGAGCTTAAATGTGATGTAAGAAATGATGTGTGCATTGCACTGGCAGTGACGCTAATGTGTCAGTTAAAAAGGGGTTGTTCAGAGAACAGAAGTAACAAAAACAATTAACGTTAGAGGATTTATATTTTTAGGCCTCAGTGCATGCATGTGTATGTTTTTTTTTTTTTAAGAAGTTTTTTTTTTCCCTTTTAAAATGGAAAATTGGCTTTTTTGTGTGTTAGGTATAAACTGTCTGGTCAAAACATTTATTCATTAGGAATGTAGCAAAGATAAAAATATGTAAGCGTTTGCTTAGAAATAATGTAAGCCACGTTTCTTTTTGTGCAACAGATCTGGAGTCCAGTTTATTATAATTATCTTCAGTCTCTTAATTAGAACTTGACCAATATGGATTTTTTGAGGCCAATTTCGATGATGGGCAGAAAAAATTCCAATAAGTGATTAATTGGTCAAATAATTAAAAAAATATATGAATAATTTTTTTTTATTTATATTAGCATTGTAACTCTGACTCTGTTAAATCACATTTTTTTCTTTGACTCATATTAGCCAAAATAAAAACCTTCTCAGGTGTCAAAACATGGTCTGCTGCTGTGGTTACTGACAGCTTGAGGACTGAAGATTGAATGGGGTCAGAGCTCCATCTAGTGGACAAACGGCGCAACAACAACATTCTGCACAACTCCGACACTAAACAGCATTTCCTGTTTTGAGTAATTAATAATATATCAGCGTTCAATCGGCTAAATTCCAGCTGATTATGATTATTTTTAAAAAATCTATAATCGCCAGATTTAATCGGCCAGCCGATCAATTAGGTGGCCTCTACTCTCAATTCTTAATTTCTACCTAGTGTTATATTAAAAAGTATCAAGCATTAAGTATCTTTTGCTCTATCAGTATCAAGCTTGAAATTCTAGTTTCATGACATCTCTGAGCATGACTGCAGTGTAATGTTAGTAATGTGGTTGTTTTTCTTTTAATACAGCAACTCTACAAAGTGGTTCCCGTTAAAGACATAAGAAAGTTGAATGTGACTTTCCCCATCCCAGATATACAGAAGTACTACAAATCTGGCCCAGGACGTTATCTGGGACATCTGATTGGTCATGAAGGACCTAACAGTTTGTTCTCTGAGCTCAGATCCAAAGGTACTGAGATATTAAGTTGATCCACCAGCCAAAAACAAAAGCTTTAAGGATTGTGTTTTTTTTTTTTTTTTTTTTAAAGGAAATATTCTCAGAAAAATAAAAGATGTAAGACTTTCTCAGTGTTATTTGATCCCTCAGAGATTTTCTTTAAATTTAATAACTGTATTAAATCAATAACAGCAGAAATAAGACTGTTAAGCTTCCTGTGATTAAACTTTAGAATTTACTTTTCTTTTGGATTAAAAAGCAAATTTTATCCCCAACCGATTGAAACTTTTAATATTAACACTTGGAGAATAGAAGAATAGAAAATTGTCCTTTTCAATACCTAATGAGTGCATTTAATTTATGAGCTTAATTTTTCTATTGTAAAATAATAATAACTGAATCATTATTTTTAAGGCTGGGTGGACAGTCTTGCTGCAGGACAAAAAGAAGGAGCCAAGGGGTTCATGTTCTTCACCATCAAAATGGATTTGACTGAGGAGGGTCTCTGTAAGTAACACATCCTCCCTGTAGGTCTGCCGTCCCCGGTACACCTTTAAGTAAGGAGGGGGGTAAGATTTGTGTCTTCAAAGACAACAAAAAAAGTAAGAAAACTGACTGAGGTATGATTTGTCACTGCAGTGCATGTTGAGGACATCATTTTCCACATGTTCCAGTACATCCAGAAACTGCGCACTGAGGGGCCTCAAGAATGGGTGTTTGAAGAGTGCAAAGTAAATTCTGTTTATTCATTCACATAATTTCTCTGTCACATCAACCGGTCAGATATTTTACAGTCTGCTGTATCTAACCACGTCAGCTAAAGCTGGATATCAAGTTTTCTTTTTCCCAATAAAAGGGTGTGTGTCCATAAGATGATGATTTGGCACCGAACAAAAATAACATTGAGAATAACAGGCAAGCAGTTCTGGAGGAACCGGACAGACTGGAGATGCTGCTCTGGAAGAGGCGGGGAGGTGGTTGGCCGCGATACATGCAGGACCAGCAGTTCAAGCGAAGATGGCTGCAGCCAGTTCCTGTTGGTTGGAAAACATCACCTAACTGTCACCCCAATCTTCTTGGTCTTGTTCACATTCACTTCTAGATGGGAGTTGTCTCACCACTCCACAAACTCCTGTTAAGCTGAACTGCAGTTCTGCGAGGGGCCTGTCAGTTGAGACGGGGACTGTGTCATCTGCAGATTTAACCAGGAGACAGTTGGACTGGGTAGACCTGCAGTCATCGACATACAGGATGAAAAGCAGCAGTGAGGGAACAAAGCCTTTTGGGGAGCCAGCTGAGGTGTACAGGAGGCTAGAGAAGGTGTTGTCCAGCACGCTGTAACCTGTTGGTTAGGAAGCTTTTAGACCACAGAGATTCTCAGTGAGAATGTGGAGCTGCAGTGTGTTGAAAGCTGAAATGAAATCAGCAAACAGGAGTCTGGCTGTGGTGTTGAGGACTTCCAGATGTTTGTGAATGGTGTCTGTGGTGAAAGCCTTAGTGTCATAATTTGTTTTTCATTTAATTTCATCCTTCTTTTTCCTTATTCAGGATGTCCTGGACATTGTTCATCTTCAACAATTTAACAATGTTTTCCATCTTAAGCACCAAACTAAGGACATTTGCACTTTTAGAGTCTCTGGATAAGTTACAAATTAATGTGACTGTCACAGTGCGACGACATTATATTTGCATAATATAACTATGAGACAACAGCAATATAGTGAATAAATTATGGTTTGGTCACATGATCATTTTGTGTTAAACAAGGTACCATTTTAAGTTGGACTCTGGTGTCAACTGCAACGTACATTTTTTAGATAGACAGAGGTCGCTTGGACCAGAGACGGCTCTAGCCCTGCGGCACATCTGTGTGGGCTTTGCTGTCACTTACAAGGCTTTCATTTTAACACGCTGTTTTAGTTTTTTTTTATAAAACTTCTATCAATATTATCACCAGCAGCATTCAGAATTAGAGATACTTTATTAATCCCAGAGGGAAATTGCTGCCATGCAGTGCTCATTAAAACAAGACATCTAGTGAGAGAAAAGAGGTAGAAAACAGAGAAATAATGGTGCAAATGAAATTAGAATAAGGTGATGAAATTAAATAAATAAAAAATGATGAATTAAACATAATAAAATAAGAAAAATAATAAAGTATACACAACACAAGAAGGCATTAAAAAATAGGTAAATATTTACAGTATTTACAATATTTGCTAGAGGTTATGGCTCAGAGTTCGGGTTCAGTGCAGAGTTATGGAGTTCGATGGTTACGGGAATTTGCTGTGGTGTTTCTGTATATTATTGTCCAGCTGTTTGGTTCACAAAATATGAACAAAATAAGCAAGAACAAGTTAATCATCTTGCTTGAAACCAGGCAAAATGGATGGTTTTGTTGGAAGAAAACTTTAAAGTAATAATTACAAATTCAAGTTTGGGAGGTTTTCTAGTTAAACCCTGAAATAGTTTCTTCTTTTCTAGACTTCTTTCAGAGCTTTCTGAAAGAAGTCCAAGGTTCTATCAGCTGTGGTAACTCATAAGCTCTGTGTTGTGTCTTCACGTGTTCTTCCACTCTGTTTTTCCATGTAGGATTTAAGGAAAATCGCCTTCAGGTTCAAGGACAAGGAGCGACCCCGTGGCTACACCTCCAGTGTGGCAGGACAAATACATGTAGGTTTAAATTCCTAACTGTAGAAATTCTGTTAAACCAAGCATGACTGTAAAATGATTTATTATTATTATTATTATTCCACACCATTTTAACAGCTCTGAAAGAACTTTCGTTAGACATATGCTGCATTATGCTATATTTGTATTCAGTTTGGTCTTTATTCTTTCACAATTTTAGCCTTTGTTCAGTCATTAAAGCACAATTTTATCTGTTACAAACAGATATGTGTACATGTTATGTCCTTTATCTTTTGTGGTAGTTGAACCCTGACCTGAAATGGTAGTTGACTCTGAAGTCTGACCAAATGTCTGCTCTGTGTTGCAGTACTACCCACTTGAAGAAGTCTTAGCAGGAGAGTACCTTCTGGAAGACTTCAGGCCTGATCTGATCACAATGTTGCTTGATAAGCTGAGACCAGAAAACTTGAGGTCAGTCTTTGACCTTTCTTTAAATTAACAAACTTTATTGTTAGTGAAGCATCAGACAGTGACACAAATATATGATGAACACTTTTTCATATGGACTTTCTTTTACATTCAGATGAAATGGCTTTTTGTAGCTCTAAAACGTAATCTAATCAGTCGTGACACATTGTAAGATGGCCTTGATTTGCCCGGTAGGACAAAGAGTACGTGATTGACTCTGACAGGTTTCTCTGTACATGTAACTATACGCTTTGTTTCATTCCCACCAATTCCCAGAGTTACAGTGGTGTCCAAGTCATTTGAGGGTCAAACAGACAGGACAGAGGAGTGGTACGGCACACAGTACAAACAGGAAGACATCTCTGAGGAGACCATCAAGGTCAATTTGTTTGGATATCATTATCCATGAAATCACACGCTCCATCTGTTTGATGAACGTTAGGGCTTTTATCTTTCTGCTGACTGAACACTTGTGTTTTAGAAATGGGCAAATGCAGACCTTAATGACAAGTTCAAATTACCCATGAGAAACGAGTTCATCCCCACCAACTTTGAGATCTACCCTCTGGAGAAAGACTCTCCTTCAGTTCCCACTTTAATCAAGGCAAGTGTTTCTGCTGCACAGCTCTGTTATTAAAGGAATGYCACTCTAATCYGCCTAACCACAGCAGACGTCCCTGCTTTACMTCATTTTGTTGGAAGCTTTCATATGGAAAKTTGCTGTGATTGAAACATGAAACCTTTAGTTATGTTGTTGCYATGATGTCAAGCCCGTTAACTGTGTACATGTTTTCATCTCAGAAGGAATTGCTGAATGAAAGYTACTGAACCTTTAATCTTACTGTCAACTTGTTAGAGTAGTYTGTGAGATTTCTATGMATAAAWGAGCAAGAACRTCCTGGCTAGAACTTCAGAGCAAATGAGAGCTGTGTTTATTTCTTCCAGGACACAGCTATGAGCAAGGTGTGGTTCAAGCAAGACGACAAATTCTTTCTTCCCAAGGCATGCCTGAACTTTCAATTCTTCAGGTGCGTAATTTATGATTTATCATTTGGGCACAAACTCCGAGCCAGTTTGCCATCTTCATTGTGATACTGAACTTTCCACTTGGTTAATGTTAAGAACTCATCGGTTTTCAGTTACATGCACAGCTTTCTACTACTTGTTTTCAAATACACACAGTAAGTAAGCATACTGTTACTACAGTATATAATGAAAAATGTATAAATTGGCTAATGAAGTGCAGAATAACAAGACATGCCAGTTTTAATTTGACTAAGGAGACTTTACTTTAAAACCTCCAGTAGTCTGACTGAGCCGCTCAATTAATTCAACAAATGTCACTGAAAGTTTTCTAAGTACAGCAGCAAAGTCCTTAATTAAGGTAAGCTCCCATAGTTTTATTCAATATTGATGTATATGCTCCTGTACAATCTGGAGAGGTCCATGCAATGCAGTGTGATAGACTGGATTATCTTGTATCCAATGATCAACAAGTGAAATGTCACCAAATACAGGGCAGCAAATACTGCAGTACTACTTTATTTTTGCTGAATGCATGTGCTATCCCTCTAGGCTGTATCAGCTTAATGTTTAATAACAAGCACTGTGCTTTTTTCTGCACTTTGTGTCACCATTGCTAATTTTTTCTACAGCCCGTTTGCATATGTGGACCCATTGCATTGTAATATGGCATATTTGTACCTGGAGCTCCTCAAGGACTCCTTCAACGAGTATGCATATCCAGCTGAGACATCTGGCTTGAAGTATGGCCTCCACAATGCAGTCTATGGGATGTATGTAAGTATTCAGAATCATCCTCTATCTTTCTCTTGCTGCACCACGTCCACAATCATTAACCGTTATCCAAATTAGGCCACCGTGCTTCAGTCCCACTTGGATTTTCATTTGTTTCCTTCCTTGTGATAAAACTAATATCAGAAAAAAGGTGTTTTTTGTTGTTGTTTTTTTTCAGATATTCTGTTTTATATCTAATTTCAGACTGTCATGTGGTAATCCCAACTAATGTGGTTTACTTCAAACTTCTGTTTATTCTCAAGTGTCTTGCTAATCCCCCTTCTGTGATGGTCTACAGAGTTCTGTTTTCTCAAGTCAGATGTTGTTTTTACTCTCCTTTAAATAAAACTAAAGAGGATTTAAAAGGATTTATGCAGCCTGCCTGGCTGGGCTGGTGTTTGGTGTAATAAATAAGTTGTTCTACGTTTGGAGGAACCAGTGAAGGTTCTACTCGGGGGGGCTTTAACAATAAAAATGGTTTGGGCTTTCTGCACTCTGATTGTGTGACATGTTGTCCTGTTTATTCAAACTCTATATTACACACAGATTTCTATTTCAGATCACTAACTTTATGTCATGAAACTGACAAGTAGCTTTACAGACTTTAGAAAATGACACAAGCATCTGGACTGATGAATGTCTACTGGTAACAAAAAGACTTAGCATGGTTTATGATAAGGCATCCTCCATGAAAAACGGTTCGAAGGCAACCTCCTAAAACCAGAGGTCTATTTGAAAAACACTTATTGCTCAGCCTGAGAGGCAGATAGAAACAGGGGTTTAAAATCTATCTGTAAGCTTAAACCTTCAACGTTTATTGTAGATTAATGCTTCTGTTCACTTGTGGTCTCGAAGGTACACTATACACAGCTGTTGCATCTGTTCTAAATGGGTGAAGCCAATTAATTATCTTAGGTTAAATTTTTCTTCACTCACACTGAAAGATTTTTCTCCCTTTGTCTCAACTGGTTTAGCTAATGGTTTAAAGTGCATTTGACTGATGTGTCCTTTGAGATGGTTGTTCAACACATTGTAGCTGTGAGGTGGCATGTGATTTGTCTGAGTCAGCACTACTGTTGTGGCTGGCTGGCTGTCCCTTGAGGTTAATAACATTAGGAGACATTACCTGAACAGGTGTCACGTCAGGGACTTGGAGAGAGGGAGAGGCGAGGAATGAGATGAGTCTGAGAGTGTAGCTGTGTGGTGGGAGATTTTGCTGACTCATGAAGGACCTTAAGCTGCATGACATGACTAAATAGAAGCAATGAGCAGCCTTGGCTGTTCTGTTCTATTTTTTAAAGCCTTAATTTAAATAGAAAAGAACATCATTCGCCCCTTAGGTCCCTCTAAGAGATCTTTGTACATTATCTAATAAATGGAAACATAATTTGAGGACCTGTTTTTAATTTTTTGGGTGGTGTTTGGAGGTATCATCTGAGCCTGCCATTTCTTACCCTGTCAAACATTAGTCCTTTTTAGTCCTTGTGTTTTCTATTGGAATGTATGACCTTAATCCTTTCTTATCAAAGAGACACAATAATTTCATTTACTACTGAGTGTTGGTTAACTAATGTAAAACTTTCAAATATGCACATGAGCAAAAAAATAGCTGTTATCCTTTTTTTTATTTTTCTTGTTTTAACTCATCTTAATTTGTTGATGTTAGTGACAAACCTCTTGTCTTCTGTCGCTGGCTGCAGCTGTCTGTCAAAGGCTACAACGACAAACAGCACATCCTGCTGAAGAAGATCGTTGAGAAGATGGCTACCTTTGAGATCGAGGAGAAGCGCTTTGACATCATCAAAGAAGCTGTAAGCTGTGACAGCACCATTTTACCACTGTCAAGACTGAATAATACAGGGACTTGTTAAACCTTTTTTTTTCCTTTTAGCCTGTAATTCAAAAAGATATTTTTGGTAATTTCATGTTATAGAAAAAAAACTGATAAAATGGAAAAAAAACACAAGATTACAAGTTTTTTTTTTTTTTACATTTTTTAATAAGTTCAGCTTTTTTCTCATTTCACTTTACCAATTTAGACTTTTTGTACCTTTTTTAAACACATTTCTTAACTTCTTTCTCTCCCTGCAGTACATGAGGTCTCTGGATAACTTCAGAGCCGAGCAGCCTCATCAGCACGCTGTGTACTACCTCCGTCTACTAATGACAGAAGTTCTTTGGACCAAAGATGAGCTCAGAGAGGCTCTAGATGGTGAGACGAAGCTCTTAATCTTTGTTTCCCCTCAGAGGCCAAATATTTGTACTTAATAGCCTTTTTTTAATTTTTTTTTTTTACTGAGGAGCACACCGTTTAAAAAACAAAAGAAAAATGGAGCCAATACTGTCCTCAAGCTAAGACAATGCAAGTAAAATCCAGTTTTGTTGTGACAGAAACTCAGTTTGTAGATTTTCATTCTTGGCTAAAGTGTCCAGCTGTTCGGTGTACTGTTTGACTGGATCGAGTTCTGACTGCCATACAATCAAATAACCACAGAGTAGTTATTCGTATTGTTTTCTTCATGTAATTTTTTTTGGTTTGTTTTTTTTTTCCCTCTGTTTCATTCTTGATTGCGAGTCGCTCTTTGATTGATTGTGGTTTGTGATATGCGTTCCAGATTTAACTCTCCCACGCCTCAAGGCCTTTATACCTCAGCTGCTCTCATGGCTACACATTGAAGCCCTTCTCCATGGCAACATCACCAAAGAGGTTTGTTCGATAACCTCTTTATAACACGTGCTGTCTGCCTCCTTCACTCCATTTTATGGTTTTAAGCAACATTTCAGATACCTTTTTAATATTTAGTTTGGTCTTTTATTGGTATATCAGAGGATTATTGTCAAACATCATAATAACCAGTTATTGCATCAAAATTAGTGTGAGTTTGAAAAGAAAAAAACAAGCTGCTTCATTAATTCTTTTTTTTTAACTTGCCCTCTCCAGCATGGCAGCAGCAGAATGATTGTCTGGCTGCTGTGTTGTGCTGAACAAATTTGCTTTGCCAAGAGTAGTCTTATGGGTATGAGGCTCCTCTTGATAATCTGATTTTCTCATTTAATTAATTTATTTATCTTTTATCTTAATTATTTATTTTTAATTGTGGAATTTATGGAATCTTGCTAGACCTGACCATAGGGGACAGGAAAAAAGGAAAATTATGAAGAGAAGTAAAAAGGAAAGTAGAAATTAGGAGGAGGAGACAAAAATATAGTAGAAGCAAAAACCTTTAATCCAACCTAACACCAGACAACTAACTGCTACACCTGTACAGAAACACAACACAGAATTCCTGAAGCCTTTACAGCTAAACTAAGTTGACAATCATCAGGAGTCCCCCACCCAGAAAAAAAAAAATAAGCAAGACAGCTACAACAACATGTATCACAACGACATCCAAAGTACCAGAAACACATACACATAGGGGAAAAAAAAAACAAAAGTAGCTCTTAAACCCCCTGGACAACTCAGTGACTGTGTCCGCATGCAGAGCATGAGGAATGAGGAGTCATCAGCGATGAGTGTGATCGTGTAAATGTGACCACGCCTCTCCGGAGGCTAGGGGCAGAAGGCACCCACCACATGCCTAGGTGGGAAAGGAGAGGAGGGGGAGAAGGACAGCGGGAGAGCCCAGACCCACGGCCCACCACCCCCGGGCCCACCCAGGCCTCTCCCACAACTACATGTGATCCCTTCCCTCACCACATGCACACCTATATCCTTGCCCACTCCCACTCATCCTGGCACATGCACACACAAACCTCCCAGTCTCATCTCTAAACACACCCCAGCACCTCCCCCTACGATCTCCCGGGGTGGCAACCAGACACCAGGGCATGCAACAGCCCATCCTGTGGCAGCACACCCAGGCAGGCCCAGATTCCCTGGCACACACCAGTCCCTCCACCCCTAAGAGAGTGGGCCACCTCCAGGCACCAGAGCCCTGCTTCATTGATTTAAGATTGCTGATGCTGAGCCTCTAGGGGAAAGGAAAATTGTAAACTTGCCCTTGCAGCATATCATATTTTCTAGGAGATGTAACAAAACAAAAAGTGGGATGCTCTGAGCAGTAGAAGAGGATCACTTGTTCCTTGTGGTGTGATAACTTTTACTTTTAAAATGATTGTGATGGATAACTGTAGAAACAGTTTTCATACACTTTCTGTTTTACCACCACATCAGACATATTACTGGTGTCATCTCACAACCTTCAAATCAAGTTTTTAACTAGTAGTGGAACACACTGCATATTTATCAGCAAGTACTTATAGTATATAGAAATTTTGGTAAGGGACCTTTCTGTGTAAAAATGGCCTAATTCTGACCTCATTTGAGAAAGTCTAAGTCATTTGTTAAGAATGTACACAGAAGGTTGTTCTGTCCTTTGAATTAGGTTACTACTGATAATAATTTGGTCTAAATGTTTTTCTTCCTGTGTGTCTTCTCTTTAGTCTGCTCTTGGCATGATGCAGATTTTAGAAGACACTCTCACTGAGCATGCTCACACAAAGCCTCTTCTACCAAGCCAGTTGATTCGCTACAGAGAGGTGCAGCTTCCAGATGGTAAGTCACATATTACACACCCTTTCCCTGCACACATACACACACATATGTTTTTATGTCACCATGATTGACACTCCATTGATGCAGTGCATTTCTGAGTGCCTAACTCTAAAGCAAAGGTTATATTTAAAACCAGCATTTTGTGATAAGATTAGTCAGTCAGATTTTTGAGTATTAAAAGAACATCGATGGAACAACTCATGGGCGTCACACGCGTGGAGGATGATTTTAACACCCACACTTTTCCCGGTAAGAGGATTCAGCAACTGCACTTTTTCCATGCATTAAAAAAAAACTTTTCCCAAAGTTTTGCATAAATGTGGCCTCTCTGTGTTTACTGTGAAACTAGCAGTTACTGGTTCATACCAACATATTTACCCCGGTTTATTGTTTTTAACAGGAGCTTCTCTAACAAAGCAGTTGACAGGTGGTAGAAAGGGTTTGTATTTCAGATATGCAAGGGAAGGTCTAAAAAGTTTTAATAGGGGGCAGGCAGGGTCACTGACTGGGAAACACTGGCAGATTTTATAAAATATTGAACTGATCACTACATGTGAAGTGATCATCTAATATATAAACAAAAAGAAGAAAAACTTGTTAAACAGCCAGTGATATATTTTATCAGCAGTTGTTTACTTTGGGTGATGCTGCATGGTAGGAATTTTATCACAAAGACTTAAACATCAGTGATTAAAAAAAATGTGTTTTTAGCCTTTTTAACCAGATTAACAGTTTTATCAGTTTCTTCATCAATATTGTCTGTTTAACTTCAGTCTGGTGGTTTTATGACAGATATTATCACCATGCAGATGGAAGGGAGGTTGAAACAGATTAGTTCTCTCCTCTCTTAAAAAACTTACTTCAAAGAATTAAGATTGATCTGAATAATTTCAAATGCTTCTTAAAATTGTCTCAGCAGGTGACTGAAGAACAATAGATAAGCATACAGGTGTATAATTAATATGGCAGTTCAGAAATCGTGTGTTTAAACACCACACAGACTTTGCATATACCCCGATGACCGACTCCACCTACCACCATAACCGCGCACACTCGATTCCATCGCCAGCGCCAGAGGAGTACCACAAATTGCTAACGGGGACCTGATCTATAAAGCTGCCATAGGTACAAAAACCGGCGTACACCAACAGTCAACTTTTGGGATTTAAT
This sequence comes from Melanotaenia duboulayi, assembly GCA_026261665.1. NCBI lineage: Eukaryota > Metazoa > Chordata > Actinopteri > Atheriniformes > Melanotaeniidae > Melanotaenia > Melanotaenia duboulayi. Next base: position 8,324,463 of record CM047990.1, on the reverse strand, counting down.
AAAACCAAACTTGGCGGGAGAATGTTCCTACCTCCACGAAAACACTGACCCTGGCGCACAAAATAAGGGAAACAGGAAACTGCTGAATAAAATCAAGGAAATGATCAGGTGGACAGTCTGCTGTCAGCATGTACCAATCAGTTAAAGAAAATGCAAGAAGTAAGCTTCAGTCATTCATTCTTAGACCCAGCAGAGATGCAACGCTTATGAAACACACAAGAGGTGGATTTCCTTTTATTTTTTTTATTCTTAAACAGTCCTTTTTTAATTGTTGCCCCAATTCGTCAAGACAGTGTCCATTTCCTGCAGCTCCTTGACCACATTGTTGATCGTGTCCCTCTGCACCTATAGGACTTCCTCTGAGGACACGACTGCTGCGGTTTCTGGCCTCACCCTCTCCAATCACAGCTGCAGCACCACCGACCCACCTGGAACACCCAGGAACTATAAAGAAATATTATTTAACACTAAATAAACCAGCACCTCAGATCTCAGATGTATCTGTACATATTTATTCTATACATTAAAACAAAAGACTACATTACCAGCATTTAGCAGACGCTTTTCTCCAAAACGACTTACCATGGGCTCTAGCGTCTTCCCTAAGGCCCCGAATGGAAGATGGTAACAATCACCCTGCTGGGATTCGAACTTTGGTTTCCCACATGGCAGACGGATGCCCTGCCAGCTGAGATATCCAGCCGCACCAGCCGATGCCTCTGGGGTGTCTTGCTTTTGACACTGCGACAACAGCATCTACCACCTGCTGCCACTATTCTGCCTTTGTGACACAAGTAATGACCATGCTGTCTGACCCAATTAAACCTTTTTATGTTTTTCAACGTGGTCCATCAAGATCTCTATCTCACATTCAGAAAAATTCTGTTATGGTGTTTATTGATGAATATTTATTATAGGCATTCACCTGACCTTTTATAGCCACCATGTGGCCGTGGGAAGGCATTCCCTCACGTGCGCCCGCTTTAGAGTTGATTATGGTTCATTAACGGAAACAGGCGTGGGACGTGCGTGCACACGCTTTCATAAATCTGAAAGATTTGCCACTTGTAGTTTGCTTTGCTACGCACAGTTTTATGCATGAGGTCTTTGGGAAACACTAAGGAATTCTCCCAGTATTAGTGAAGCCTTTGTTTTAATATTTGTCAATAAAGCATCACAGATGGAATACTCTTATGATTGCAGAACATCAGATAAATGATTATAATGATTTTGTTTTTTGTCTTTCTCAGGTAGCTGGCATGTTTACCAGAAGAGAAATGAGGTTCAAGACATTTGTGGCATAGAGATCTACTACCAGACAGACATGCAGAGCACCAATGAAAACATGCTGCTGGAGCTGTTCTCCCAGATCATCTCTGAGCCCTGCTATGACACACTGAGAACAAAAGAACAACTGGGTTAGACCACCAAACACTCACATTTTATACAGTTTTTTATTTTTATTTTTTATCATGGCTAACTTATTCCAGAATAGTTTTCAAGATTCATAGATGTCGATGGCTGAGCTCTTACACATTTCTCTGTTCTGTTTCCACCCTAAGGTTACATTGTGTTCAGTGGGCCTCGACGGGCTAACGGGGTGCAAGGCCTCCGCTTTATAACACAATCAAAGAGAGCGCCCCACTACCTGGAGAGCCGGGTGGAGGCCTTCCTCAGCACCATGGAGAAGGCTGTGGAGGACATGAGTGAAGAAGCCTTCCAGAAACACATCCAGGCCTTGGCCATCCGCCGCCTGGACAAACCTAAGAAGCTCTCTGCTGAGTGCGCCAAATACTGGGGAGAGATCATCTCTCAGCAGTATAATTTTGACAGAGGTGAGCCCTCAAACCACAGCTTTTCAGCCCTGGTTGTGTAGCATAGAAAGCATGTACAGGTTTTGGAGAATCCTGAATATTTTGTTCAGTCTCAAAGGTAAACGGGATGTTACTCAAGTAATCTCCAGCAGTGGCACACCTCAGTATTGCAGCACTTTCCTGAGTCACAGTGGACTGGAATGGTGATGATTCACTAGTAACCTGCCTAAAGCTGTGAATGATGGAAACACCAAGCGGCTCTTCAGGGAGTGTTGGAGATTACGGATGGAATGTGACAGCAAAGCTAGCTCAGATTGGATTAGTTCAGTTTTAGGTAATGGAGAATTGCACAACTACCTGAACACTCAGCTTTCATGTGTAGTCTGATGCTGCAGTAACAACTTTTTTATTTATAACAAATTAAAATGTTTAAATCTTGATAACATGGACAAACTATCTTCCTGTATAATCATAATAAACTCAGTTGAGAAACTGAGTTCCTGTGTGGCTAAAAGCTACCCAGAGTCCCTCTTTGAAATGGTCTCAGGGTTTAAGCAGGACTGCAGTGATGTACCTAAAACTGTTTTTGTTTTTTCCTTGTTGTGTTGCAGATAACATTGAAGTAGCACATATGAAGACGTTGACTAAAGAAGACATAATGCACTTCTACAGAGTAAGTAGTACAGCTGTGTCATGTGACTCCTCGCTTGAATCCATTTGACACAACACAGCGGGAGACACGTCCTTGTCTTCTGAGTCGATTACATCTCTGAGCTCTAACAGATTTCTGTCCCAACTCTTCCTGGCTTGTTACAGACACTGCTGCTAACATCTGATTACTTTCTGTGATTGTAATTTTTTTTTTATAGAAAAGTGATATTTTCACATATTTCTCTGGAATAGGTATGGGTTAGGAGGTGTTAGTTTAGTTGGTGTTATTTATTTTATAACAAGTGTGTCAGATATCCTTACATATTGTGCAGCTGAAACTGAAACTGACTCAAATGTCAAACAAATCTTTGCTTTCAGAGAATCATCTACTAAAGACAATTTAACAGATTACAGGACTTGTACAGACTGTTGTACAAGCTGTGCAGACAGGATTTAATTTAGCTTCATCAACTCTGCTGAGTAGGGATGCAAGATAATGGATTTTTGGCCGATATCCGAGATGCCAATATTTTACAACTCATTTATCCGTAACTGTGAGGCTCCATGTAACACAGCTGTCAAATGATGCTCCAGGCTGGAAAAACGATGGGAAGTCTGGTTTTTCAGCCTTGGGATGCTGCAGGGCATCAACGGCCCAGGAATGTACATGATGAGTCAGTGTGTCATCAAAACAAGTCAGAAGTGCAGAACATACAGGATGGAATCTGATGTGGTGTTGCTTTAAAGACATTCCCGACCCTAATCTTTTTTTTTTTTTTGTCTATACAGGAAAAGCTGGCAGTTAAGGCCCCAAAAAGACACAAGGTGTCCGTGCACATCCTGTCCAGAGAGATGGAGTCCTGTAAGTATATTTACAAAGATGCTAGTTGCTTAATCAGTTTATTCAGTGACATTAACTTGTGTGTGTGTGTGTGTTTGTGTGTGTACCAGGTCCACCAGTGGGAGAGTTTCCTGCTCAGAATGATGTCAGCCTGTCTCCTGCTCCTTCCCTGCCACAGGTAATCAATATTCTTTTCTTTAAGCCTCTTTATTGGTTACCCACTTCCTTGACTGTTTGCATATTTTACTCAACATAAACTTGCAACAGACCATTTAAAGCTAAGACAAAATTAATAGCTGAAGTTTTGTAGTGTGACATAAATTAGATGCACCCAGTGAAACTACATGTGGCTTCCTCTTCGACCCGTCTTTGACCTCCAGATGTTTTGTTTCCTCAGCCCACATTGGTTCAGGACATAATGGTGTTTAAGAAGAGCCTGCCTCTGTTCCCTCGGCCCAAACCTCGCGTCAGCTTAATGACTGCCAAGCTATGAGCAAGGCTGACGGGTCGACACACAGCGGCATGCAGTGGTGGGGAGGAGGATGTCAGCGAAGGACCTCACTCGGTTTTAAACCGAAACCCACGCACACTTTATCTTCTCACATCAAGCTGTTCGCCTGACTGAGTCCACAAGGCTGTTGCAGAAGTAAAAATCCTAAAATATTATGAAGGCTTTTAGAGAAGTTTCACAGTGGGAGGTGTTGTCTTTCATTTCTTCAGATGCTGCTTTGAGAATGGGTTGTGTGTGATGAAAGGGGGGGGGGGGGGGGTGTTGGACAGTGTGAGGCAGCAACAGCTCTGCTGAAAAAATCACAGAAGTCAAAAAGAAGTTTTATATAAATGTTTGCATTTCTACGGCCTTACTTTAAATGTACCTTTTTTTAAATGTTCATTCTTGTAAACTGGAAAATGGGACATTTTATGAAACAGTTTTTTTTAATTGCCCACTGTACAATAATTTTAAGGTTTTATAGCAGTTCACAATAGTATGTGATCCAAGAACTTCATGGATATTTCATGTTGTTTTTTTAATTATTTTATTTGATTTTATGGGTTACCTGTAATTATTTAGTAAGATCTCAGCACTGAGACGTTGCTTTGTGTTGTAATTTATGGGGAAATTGTATTTATTTACATTGAGCATCTGGATGTGAGACTTCCTGTAGCTTTTCCCAATAAAATAAATGAATATATGCACTTCTCTCCTTAAGCAATAAAGTAAATGTTCTCGTCAGGAGTCGATGCAAGGTGAAGTGAATGTGGTTTGTTACTGCAGGACTTCTCACTAGGATCCAGGTGAGCTGGGAAATTCTTCACTTATCGCCACTTAATTTTATAAGACTCAAATGTTAAATCTGATCTAACAATAAATCTTTATCTCCACGAATTAATAGAAGTCTAGCATATTGCACAGTGTTTTCAGAACTAGTTCACATGGAGCGCTGCTGTTAACTTCATCATAAGGTGGAAAATTAAAACTCAGACTTTGTTTGATGGACTGAGGAAACTGGAGATAGGATTGTTTGAATTTTTATAAAAATATTAATGTGAGTGTTAAAGTGGGATGTGATAGAACAATCAGGCTCTTTTGATATTCTAGTCAATTACTTTAGTGTTTAATCTTGTTTTAAGATAAAAACGTCATTTGAAATGACAATGGAAAGCTGCAGATAAAGACAAACTAATTCAACCTTTTTTCTTTCTTTTTTTTTTACTGAGTAATGTTTTATATGCAATGACTCATATGCTGTGTTAGTTTGGGGTTTAAATGTGTAATAAGTCCTTTTTTACTCCGTTTTAAATCAACACTGAACCAAAAAAATACTTGATTTCTTTTGGCTCACTGTGTCTTTGACTGATCTAGAAAGCTGAGCAAACACCTCAATGAAACATGAGACAGAGACAGCAGGATGTGATCAAACCAGTATGACATGATCAAACAATCATAAATTAAAGAGTAGAAAAAAGGCAGCTTTTATGTTTTACTATTTTTAATGTTTTTAATTGATGTTTACAAGAAATATTTTATCTGCTGCCGTTTCATGAATACTGCTGTTAAAATTCAGCTGATTTGTTTAAGGTATTTGAAAATATACAATACACTACTTTGATTAATTATTGAATTTTGTGCCTAACAATGCAATTAAATGTGATTAACTACAGAAAATGACGTGATTCATTTTTAATCACTGCCTAGCACTGCCTTTGTTTGTCTCAGATCTTTGGGAAGAAATAACTCAGGATTTTATATCATTTTTCACAGCGATCACATGGCACTCTGACCCGATCTGCAAAGTGAAGAGCCCAGACTTTGTTTTATTTTACCTGTTCATGCTTTCGTTTCTGCTTCTGTGTGACCAGTTTTTTTTTTTTTTTTTTACTATTTAGGAAATTTTTGGAGGGGGTAACAAAATTTTGGGTGATTTGTGAGTGGAAAAAAATTCTTAGAAACTTGTTACATAATGGGAGGTTACTTGCAAATAGAATATAATAGAATAGAATCTTTTCTGCTCATGTACAGCATGGTAAATCAAAATTTTGTTTAGCAGCAATCTCCAGTAGCAGCCACATACTGTATCAAATGTGCGTTATGTTGTGTATTGTTTTAAACTGTACATTCAGTGCATGTATTAATAATATTCGGTAGAATAAATTATGTTCGGGGGTTGCCTAACAAATATAAATAAATAATGTCACATGTTGTTGGTCCTAATTGAGAGAAAGGTAATGTGGAATATGAACGTGATTTGACTATACAAAAAATAAATAAATAAATAAAAATTGTCGCCATCTACTGGCAAAGTAGTGACAAACACACGCTTGCGCGTCAGCTCTGCGCGGCCTGACTTAAATAGCATGCAAACAACAAAATACTTTACGTCTTTTAAACGGTTCAGTTTAGGCCAAAGGTATATAAAATTGGGTTTTAAAAGTTTGAACAATAACTAAGAACTAAAGGTCGTTATGTAATAAACGAGGATCACACTGTTGGTCTGTTACACGGTTCCGTTGCGACTATAACTTTCAAAATTAGACCCCCTTTTAAAATTCAAGGCTTAATAATGATTTTACGTGTTAAAGGAAAGGGATGTAACATTATTATGTAAATTATCGTGCATTCCGGGCAGTAGGTGAAAGGTTTTGAAATAAACTTGATCTGAGACGTTGAACGCAAACGGAAACCTCAGTGCAGGCTACTTAATCATTTTCAGAATCAATGACACGATGGAAATTTCCGTTAAGCTTTAGACTGTCGATTGCCAGTGTGTTTATATTCAAGTATATGTCATGGTTATTATTTTTATTGTGTGTCCCATTTGTAAATTTAATTGTTGAATTGATCAGTTGCATCGAGTCGTTACACTACGCTCTGGGCTCAACTGTCAGTGGCTGTTTAAAGATGGCGCCGTAAAAGGTTTGTTTTCCATGAGTGCAAAGTATGTTTAAGTGCATTAACCAAACGGCCCACTTTACGAGATACCTCCAGTCAACAGGAAGCGGCGTCTGTATTAATCGAGATTTTAGGTAAGCGCCCTCGGACAAATGTTTTTACTTTCAGTGAAAATAATTTATTTTTTATACCAAGCGTCAAGTTGGCTATCTACCAAACTAAGATTAGCATCTAGAACCGCTAAAGCCGGTGTTAGTTGACCTAGCTACCCTCCCTGGCTAAGACGACGTTGTTAGCTGTGTTGCTGTATTAAGAGCTAAACCAGCTTATGTTCGATGTTCCGTTGCTTAGTCATTATACACTTTCAGCCTTGTGGATTTAAACAATTTCACAAAATTTGACAAAACATTTCTCTTGCTATTTCGACACTTGCTAACCTCGTTGGTGCTGTTGTTGTAAATTAAATAAGCTAACACTAGTTTTCCCCCTTTTGACTGAGATAATATTGTCTTCCACTACTGGGACTGTTGCGCTTAACACAAAGCGTTTGTATGTGCTTGTTACTCTACATAACAGCAAACTTTATGCATTTTTGTCGCTTTGACCAGGTTTAATGATTTCTGCCGTCTTGTTATCAAATATTTTTGGTAATATTAGCAGAGACGCTGAGGAATCTAGGTAAACTTATCCAAATATGGTACTTATTGTTTTACAACAGGTGCTTGAAATTAAATTGGATTTGCCAAATTACCTAAAAGATTTAATATCACATGTATTTTAAGCGTTTAATGAGTTAGCCAATTGCAGTGACACCACATATGCTTAATAGATTCTACCTGTTCTACAGTCATTTAGCAGACGCTTTTATCCATAGAGACTTACATTTGAGAGTAAGAACAACACTCCATTGGATTGTATACATCATAGTTTTAAGAGATAATAAAGACATCTTTGATGTAAAATATCTTTCTCTCTAAGTTATTTAAGCTTTTGAATTATTCCCTCCACAGCAGGCTGGTGTCATCTTTACCAGTCAGAATGACTGATCCAGCTGTGAAGAGGGTGGTCAGTGATATAATTCGGTCTCCAGAGGACAAAAGGGTTTACAGGGGCCTGGAATTTACCAATGGCTTGAAGGCAATGCTCATCAGTGATCCAACAACAGACAAAGCCTCAGCTGCTTTGGATGTCCACATAGGTAAAAAAAAAAAAAAGGGGTGGGGGTGAGATAAATAAAAGCTTGATGTTTAATATTCCAAAGTTTTCAGTGAAAATTAAAATCTTTGACTAACATTACCAGAGTTTTTGACAAAGTAATGTGAAATGAAGTCTTGCCATACGAATATATTTTGGTTTTTGAACATGTCACATGGCATTACTTGGTCTTACAAAGCAGGACTGGCAAGTATTGCCTAATATAATTATTGCTGTTATGATGTTGTTTGTAAATGGCAGTTGATGTAATTTCTTTACAAACGCACCAACAGCTTTTCATATGAATGTATCGTTGGTGGTATCATTACACATTTAAGATAATTCAATGTCATTGTAGTCAACTTTATTAAATAAAAGTTCTGTTATCTGAATTCTTAAGAGCTAAGACATACAGATTCATCAATCAAACCTGAGCATCTATTTTTCTTCTATTCACAGGTTCACTATCAGACCCAGAGAACATCTCAGGCCTGGCGCACTTTTGTGAGCACATGCTGTTCCTGGGAACACAGAAGTATCCTAAGGAGAATGAATACAGCCAGTTTCTCAGTGAACACGCAGGCAGCTCCAATGCATTTACCAGTGGGGAGCATACCAACTATTACTTTGATGTGTCACATGAGCACTTGCAAGGAGCTCTTGATAGGTACTTTAAAAGTCATTCAGTGGGACTGGATTGAGCCTGTCCCTGTATTCTTTTTATGTTCTTGCATAATCTTACTTACAACACTTGTACGACTTTGCCAATGTGAACTTTGGTGAAACTCGGCATTAGCTACTGTACAGCTGATTCATATCTTTAAAGATTTTGCCACGTTTGTGTGTATGATTGAAAAGCTAATCAGTCTTCTTTTTAGGTTGTACTTGGTTCAAATCAAGACAGATATCATATGCTTAACTTAAGCAGTTGTTTGGTTCCAAGTATGTTTGCCACAAGAGTCTACATCCTAATCTATGAGAACTGCCAGGTCGTTGTCATCTTCTCTTTGGTTACCAGACCAACCTTCACTGTGCTGTCATTTGTAACCATTGCCGTGGTCCTCCCCCCATGTCAGGCTTAAACTTTAGGCACACAACAAGACTGATGTCCTCAGCCTTGCAGGGGACCATACTCATGTCCCAGCTGTATTGACTTTGAAATGATATTTGAATTGAACCTAAAAGGATAAGCTTACCTTATTAGAAATGAATGACAGTCCAGTGAGCACCTGTCTCAGTGGCAGAGGGTCGCTCTCACGTGCCAGTGAATTGTGAAGGCCATCTAGACTCCACTGGTTGGAAAGGACATTGCAGAGTGACCTTAATTATTAATAAAAGCATTGTCTAAAAAGGACATGTGACTGTCCCTTTTTATACTTATGCTAATTATATAGTAAGACGTTTTATCTGTCAGACATTTATCTGGATGGTTTACGTGGTTACATTTTTAAATTGAGTGCTTAACATTTCTCATAATGTCAGTTCTGTGCAATCAGAAAGGAAAACCGTATTAATCTTACTATTCTGCAATTTCATGAACATAAGGTGACCCCAAACCACTTATTTAAAAACTTTGTAAAGGAACACGGTAGAGGTGCTTAGTGGAAACTATTGAATATACAGTATCGATTTGTTTATGTGCTTTGCATGTCCTCATTTGCGTAGCAGTTGTTCTGACCTTTTTTCTCATGCAAATGACTATTCATCATCTCATCTTAGTGTCCCATCTGTGCATGTGTACAAAGTCTTTTAATATGGAACACATTTAGTTTACAAATGCTAAAAATGACAAAGCTTTAACTGCTAGTTTTGACCATCTGTTTAGTGATTTTAACGTGCTGAATTCCACTTGTTTTTTTTGTTTTTTTTCTTCAATCTCCTCAGGTTTGCACAGTTCTTCCTATGCCCTCTGTTTGATGAGAGCTGTAAGGACCGGGAGGTCAATGCTGTGGACTCTGAGCATGAAAAGAACCTGATGAATGATGCCTGGAGGCTTTTTCAACTAGAGAAGGCCACAGGCAACCCAAACCACCCCTTCAGTAAATTTGGAACAGGTAGAAACCGTCAGGAATTTTCACCAGACTTAAAACACTTTAAATTACTTAGTTTTCCTTTGTAGTTTGGGTATCCTGTTTTGATTGTTAACATAGATGTCATAGCAGGAGTGTTGTCTGTCCGACCAAGAAGAGCAATAAATGATAGTCGCAGTGTCACTATCGGACAGTATTAAAGCAACTGTACAATTTTAAAGTCAGGATTATCTGGCTGTCCCAGATGAATCTCATCACACATGTTAAAACTGACATTTTTATATATATAGCAAAAAGTTCTGATAATTTACAGAAAGGGGTTTCCCTTTCTTGGCAAATCTCAGCTCAGAGTGACATGCACTTAGATGATCTCTGAGCTCAAAATAACCACCTGATGGCAGTCTTGATTTATATAATCTCTGTTCTAGTAAAGGGTAAAAGAGGATCAGACAGGCCTGAAATCCATGCTCTCAGAGCCAGCAAACATAATCTTCTCTGAACTGCTGCTTTATTTGTTATTCTCAGAAAAACTGAACCACTTAAGTTGATTCCAGATTTGACCTGTATTTCATGCATGCAGTTTATGCAGACATGGCAGGCAAGCATTTATTTGACATAGTTTGAATATAATGTTGTAAAAAAAAAAGAAGAAATTGCTCCATCTCTCATGCTCTCAAATTGCTTTTCTGTTTTAGTTGCTGCAGACGTGTTTTAGTGGACGTGTCCTTTTCATTCTCGCTAAGAGAATTACATTTCTGAATCCGTTTATTCAGGCGTTATTATTACAGTTGAACGTGAAGCTTTGGTGTAAAAAGTTTGGGTCTGAATTCATCAACAAAAGTGGGTAGAACTAATAGGCCTTTTTAATATTTCATATAGGTAACAAATTGACACTTGAGACCAGACCATCTAAAGATGGGATCGACGTCCGTCAAGAGCTCCTGAAATTTCACTCTACATATTACTCCTCTAACCTCATGGGACTGTGTGTGTTAGGAAGAGGTAAGACTTTATCTCTCACTAAAGTAACATGGAGATCTTTCTAAATTCTCACTATGCCTCAGCAAAACACTTAAGTAGGATACCACACGTCTGTACTGTCACTGAGGAACACGAAGCGCAAGTCATGCAGTACATGGACATGAAAACCACAGTATTTCAAGTTTTATTACTAAATCATTGTACAACAGCCCACATTATGCTGAGATCAGTCGAGATATTGTACTTTGGTTTTATTAGCAAAAAGAATTGAGATGTCATGCTTACATTTAAAACCAGCAGATTAACATCTCATGAAGAACCACCAGCTTTTGAATAAGTTCATTTATTAGCAATAAAACAGTAGGAAAAAATAATTGGTTTACTTGTCATGGTCCAGGATGCTGTGCATCATTCAGCTTAAGTCCCCCTCCATTTTACATTAAGGCAAAGGGATTAAGTGTTGGACATGGAGATGAACAGAAAAGACTAAAGAAGTGTAGAGTTGAAGGATGTATCAGCCACAACTGTGTGGTAACATCGTGCAACACTGTTCTTCATGCTGTTTTCTACATGTCGGCTCATTTGTCAACCGAAGAAGAGAGGGTGTGGCCACAGCTTCAGCTCAACAACTTTTAAACATCCATGAAGTCAAACAGAGAAAAAGCCACAATGAAGTGATTGGAGTATTTTCTAGAAAACGGTGAAAGCTGAACTTTATGTAGAGATTCAGCAATAAGTTATTAAATTAGCATGTTGTTGTTGCTGTGCTTCCGTCCCGGGCACATCTGTGCCAAATGGCCAAAACTGCCAAAAAAATACAATAATTACAGAAACATAAACATAGCTCAGACTAATTAGTATGGCCAAAAAAATATACAAAAATGTTTTTAAAAGTAGTTTTTCTATTAAGTCTTTTATGAAATGTGACAGATTTTTTTTTCTATTCTTTTTGATTGCTTTAATTTAACTTTGTATTACTTTTCCTTTTTTTATTTGCTCTTTAAAATTAGCAAATAGTTTCTTTAAAATGTATTTAATTACAGCTTTTTAATTTCTTTCCTTCTTTATTGGTTATCCCTGTGTTTATATCGCTTGTTTTTTTTTGTTTTGTTTTTTTTCTTTACATTTCTGTTCTCTGCATATGGCCCCAAAATGGTATATTTCTGTATTTAGTTTAGGCCGTTTTGGGCCTCAATAGAGCTCATCTCTCAGATAAACTGACTTTAAATCTGAGAAGATAAAGAACAAAGCAGTGATGCTTTGAAACAGTGCAGTGGTCAGTGGTTTGGTTTGTGCTTGTATTGAAGCCATTCTGTATTTGTTTTGTCATCGCAGGTAATAGTGACCACTGTACTGATGATGACGATGATAGAGACGATAGAGACTACTAAAAAAAAAAAATCTAACAAAATTTTCTGTAATTATAGTTGTTAAAAAAACTGCAGTTAAATTTCCATTAGAAGCTTTAAAATCCAATCTGTTTTTTTATCTTAAAGCATCTTTCTTCTAACACTAACTTTCTATAAATGATTGAACTGAATTCCTGTCTGATTGCTGTTGAGCGATGGCAGAGAGGACTTTAGAGGTTTTAATTATCAATTGTTTGAGCTCCACATCTATTTTGTTTTCTTGACCCTTTCCCAGAGTCGCTTGATGAGCTGACGTCCATGGTGGTAAAATTATTTGGTGAAGTTGAAAACAAGAATGTGCCTGTCCCAGAATTTCCTGAGCACCCTTTCCAGGAAGTGCACCTCAAAGTGAGTCTTATATTATATTATTGTACCCTCTTAAAAACTTTTACTGTCACGTAAGACTGTAAACACAATGTGTTCATTTTATTTCACCTGGCTGAGACTCTAATCAAGACGTTTTCTGTGATTTTCTCAGTGGGGACTTTTAGTAATGCGGTTTCTTCTTCTGTTACAGCAATTCTACAAAGTGGTCCCTATCAAAGACATAAGAAACTTGTATGTGACGTTCCCCATCCCAGACCTGCAGAAGTACTATAAATCTAACCCAGGACATTATCTGGGACACCTTATTGGTCATGAAGGACCTGGAAGTTTGTTGTCTGAGCTGAAATCAAAAGGTACTAAAAGGAAAAAGCTGGTCTGCAAACTGATAAATATTTAAAGCATTATAATAAAAATTCTCTACACACTCTGGACAAATATATTGTATAACCGGCTGATAGTTATTTCATTTTTCTTTTTTAAAATGTTTTCATAACCAATGCTGCTCTTTAATAGTTATTAAATGTTTTTATTGTATAATTAAAGTAAACATACACCCTTTACTTAGAGAAATGTGCTGCTGTGATAATTATTTTTCAGGCTGGGTGAACACACTCGTTGGAGGGCAAAAAGAAGGAGCCAGAGGATTCATGTTCTTTATCATCAATGTTGATTTGACTGAGGAGGGTCTTTGTAAGTACACCATTTAGTATGTTTTATTATAAACAGCCAAGTAGGAGTTAGGTTTGTTCAGTTTTTCTATGTCTTTCCTGTGATTTGATCTGTCACTGCAGTGCACGTGGAGGACATCATTTTCCACATGTTCCAGTACATCCAGAAACTGCGCACTGAGGGGCCTCAAGAATGGGTGTTTGAAGAGTGCAAAGTAAATTCTGTTTATTCATTCACATCACTTTTTGTCAGCATTTCACCAAAAAGCGCTCCAGGAGTTCTTTGATAAAAGACTTGTATAATATTATGTTTACATTTAAATGGAAACGGTTTATAATAAAACGGCTATCTCTTTGCTTTGATTGATCTGTTTATCAGCCAGCTGTTTAACATTGTTTTCCCACCAAATGGAGGAAACTTTGGGTATGTTATTGTGTGCTGTGGCCACAATAAAGGGCTCAGTTCTATGACTATTTTGGATTAGATAAGGGCTGATTATAAGTTGGACTACATTCAGATTGGTGAAGTTGTCAGCTACAGTTTCAACATTTAGGAAGACTGTTATCTCTGCAGCACATTTGTGTGGGTAGACTACTTGCCTCTTTCATTTTATTGTTTTTTAATGTCTTTTAATATCTTGGTTAGTTTAAAGTTTTAATGACAGTTTCAGCTTTTCTTCCAACTCATTATTATCACCAGCCACATTCAGTGTCCAGCTGATCTGCTCCCACTAGTGGACTTTTTTTTGTCTGACATGTTACACAGCTGGTATAAACAAAATAAGTGAGAATAATTTTAACTTCCTGAAGGGATAAAGAAGGGGTGGGGGGCTTTTCCTGTAGGTGACTGCTAAAGAGCGTGGCTAAGTCTCTTTTTTCATTTTTAATTATTCAAAAGGAATTGTTGCTCAGATAAAAAAAAAAAAAAANGAAAAGGAATTGTTGCTCAGATAAAAAAAGTTTAAAGATTTTATCTTCTCTGTCTTNTAGACACAAGTTTAAAGATTTTATCTTCTCTGTCTTTGTAGGATTTAAGCAAAGTTGCCTTCAGGTTCAAGGACAAGGAGCGACCCCGTGGCTACACCTCCAAAGTGGCTGGTCTACTTCATGTAGGTTTCGTCTTCCACATGCAGAGGCTGTTTCCATGGAGACTTAATGCAGCTCATTGTGTCTATTCCTGCTGGCGTCATTAGGCCGCCTACAAGAGCTGCTGACTGTTATCTAAGACTGGAAATGTTTCAGGGACACAGTCAGATTTAAGCTAGCTTTATATTTACTCTTTGTGACTATCCCTGCAGGTAGTAGTTTAATGACTGCTGTGGAGCTAATTACAGAAATTTAGTTACACCAAGTTGGGCTGTGAAATTCTTTTCCATTACAACAGGTCTCACAAACCTTTTATTACCCACATACTGCAGGACAGGATACACTTTTACCTCATGTGTAGCAAATATTCTTGCAATTTCACTCTTCTTTTAGTCGGTAACTTACACATTTACCTATGTACCAAAAATCTCTAAGCTTTAACAGGAAATATGTTTCAGTCCTCTCTTTGTTCGCTGAAAACAAAATATGTTGACATGTCTCCACACAAAGCTGTACAGTTAGTCTCCCTTTAAACCTCAGGAAACGCAATCCGAATAAATATCTGTTCTGTGTTGCAGTACTACCCTCTTGAGGAAGTCTTAGCAGCAGAGTACCTTCTGGAGGACTTCAGGCCAGATCTGATTGAGATGGTGCTTAATAATCTGAGGCCAGAAAACGTGAGGTTGGTGAGACTAACTTAATCTCTGGTCATGAACGGAAAACTGAAAAAAAATCTCTAGTTAGTGAGGCGTCACAGAGTAACTCAAATATTTAATAAATGGGGGAATATTTTAACATGATGGGTATTATTACAGTATTACATTTTCTCAAAAGTAGAATCAAGCTACATTTATATGAAATAGCTTTTTTTTGCCCTGAAAATAATGCAAGACAGCTTTACAGGTCTGATTTTCTCTGCAGCCACAAAAAACTTACTAAAGCTTATATATAAAGTTTATTTGATTTTAAATAAACACATTGTTCACCTTGAGACACATTAGAACTGACTCTGTGCTAAATGTGCTGCTGGGACATATTGTACTTGATCAGAGTTAACTTTAATTTTTATTCATAAACTTCATGCAGTTAGTGTGAAGCTGGTTTTATGGATTGCCAGGTACCACCAGAAAGACATTCAAGCAGGACAAACCTCTGTGAAGGCTTGTTACGCTTTGTCCCCCCATTTTTAAAGAGTTATCTTAAGCTCCAGTCCACCTCTGCAAAAACTCTCAGAATTTGCTCTGGAGGTTTTTTCTGTCATGGATGATGACAATATTAACTAGTCCATTCATTAATGCTTGCCAAGACTGAGATGGGAGGCTCTAATTGGCTTCTCTGACTGTTTGTGATTAAGTCTTTGTTTAAGTGTCTGTTTAAGCTTTGGCTTTTGATAGTTCTTGAAATTCACAAGTTGGTAATACTTTGTATTAAACTCAATCCAGCAATGATAAGGAGTTGGTGATGGGACAAGGCTATAATAGGCCATAACCCTAACCCTCCAGTTGGAAAACTGATCTCCCTTGTTGTCCTTCCATCCCTGTGTTTACTGGGTGTTGTTGGAGCCCCTCCCACTGAAGCAATCACCACTAACACAATAAGAAAAAACCTGGCTAAAAGTGAAGACCAGAGACTAGGATTGTAAAACAAAAGTGTGAGAAGCTAATGTCACTTGAGCGTAATTTGCTTTTAGAGTACTTCATTCACTGTTCCAGACTTACAGGTGTTGTATACCCCCTGGACCAAACAACCAAACATGGCTTCAACACAGAAATGATCTTGATTTGGATTAAACTGGAACTTTGTCTTGTTTGCAGCATGAACATTTTGGGCTTCAGTCTTCTGGGCAAATCACAAGAATTTAAAAGGAAAGTTACCTCACCTCCAGCTTGATTGCAATGACAGCTCTATATTTTTTATGAGCTCCAGAAGCATATAGTGAGAAGAAGAGACCTGTTTTATTTTATCTTATGCAGCTGCCAACACCTGAAGGACTGCTCGCAGTCTCTTTCTCCCTGTCTGTTAGTGAGTGTACAGTTTTTGTTTAATAAGGATGTTTATTTTGTCAAGTTTTGACTAGTAGTAATTATTTTTATATACACTTCAGGAGCCGTAGATTATGACAGTAGAAAGAAAGGCATATCATAGAAGTTGTTCACATAAAAAGCATTGTGACACTGAATCTAACGGAGTCAAATATACGTAGTGTAACAAAAACAAGAGCCTTGGGTCAGACCATGGTGTGAATTTCTCATAATAACCATTTTTAAATAAAAAAAAAAAAACGCACAGACATGCCATTATCCTTCTGATTAAACTGTTAAACTCACACTAAATGTGCATCAGACCACTTTGTTTCTGGTGGAGGAATTCTAAACATTGAGTCAAACGTTGATGGGATCTCTACATCAAACATGATCCGAATAAAATCATGCGTCACTCAGATCTGTTGAAGCTGATGACAACAGGACGGAGTTGATAATTAGCTCTGACAGAAGAATCTCTGTAGATGTAACTATGTTCTTTATTTCTTTTCCACCATTTTCCAGAGTTGCAGTGGTGTCCAAGTCCTTTGAGGGTCAAACAGACAGGACAGAGGAGTGGTACGGCACACAGTACAAACAGGAAGACATCTCTGAGGAGACCATCAAGGTCAATTTATTTGGTTGTGCTAACTTCACACTAGTCCGCTGTTTGACGAATGATGGTGTCTCTGTCTTTTAAAAGATGATTCTGCTGACTGAACACCTGTGTTTTTAGAAATGGGCAAATGCAGACCTCAATGGCAAGTTCAAATTACCCATGAGAAACGAGTTCATCCCCACCAACTTTGAGATCTACCCTCTGGAGAAAGACTCTCCTTCAGTTCCCACTTTAATCAAGGCAAGTGTTTCTGCTGCACAGCTCTGTTATTAAAGGAATGYCACTCTAATCYGCCTAACCACAGCAGACGTCCCTGCTTTACMTCATTTTGTTGGAAGCTTTCATATGGAAAKTTGCTGTGATTGAAACATGAAACCTTTAGTTATGTTGTTGCYATGATGTCAAGCCCGTTAACTGTGTACATGTTTTCATCTCAGAAGGAATTGCTGAATGAAAGYTACTGAACCTTTAATCTTACTGTCAACTTGTTAGAGTAGTYTGTGAGATTTCTATGMATAAAWGAGCAAGAACRTCCTGGCTAGAACTTCAGAGCAAATGAGAGCTGTGTTTATTTCTTCCAGGACACAGCTATGAGCAAGGTGTGGTTCAAGCAAGACGACAAATTCTTTCTTCCCAAGGCATGCCTGAACTTTGAGTTCTTCAGGTGCGTAATTTATGATTTATCATTTCGAGGGACTTTGGGCACAAACTCCGAGCCAGTTTGCCATCTTCATTGTGATACTGAACTTTCCACTTAGTTAATGTTAAGAGCTCATCAGCTGTCTGTTACATACATTGCATGCCACTGAAAGTCATAAGACGGGTTAGCTGAGTACTTAATTAAGTTAAGCTGCCATATTTGTGCTCATTGTTGATATATATTAACAATACATGTAGCATTCCTGTACACTGTCATATTAATGTTTAGTCACAGGCACTGTGATTAACTTGTAATATTTCCATCTTCTTCCATGAGTAAATGTAGAGATCAGTATCTCTGCACTTTGTGTCACCATTGCAATTTTCTCTACAGCCCGTTTGCATATGTGGACCCATTGCATTGTAATATGGCATATTTGTACCTGGAGCTCCTCAAGGACTCCCTCAACGAGTATGCATATGCAGCCGAGCTAGCTGGCTTGAACTATGATCTCCAAAATACCGTCTATGGGATGTATGTAAGTATTCAGAATCCCTCTCCATCGTCCTCATGCTCCATCGCAGACCTTTTACATCCACAATCCTTAATCGTCCTCAAATTGGCCTACCGTTGTTCAGCCAGACCTGGGTTTTCATTTGTTTTAACCTTTTGGGGAGGGAGGGAGGGACTTTTTTTTTTAAATCAGAAATTTGGGGCTATCATGTAGTAATCCCAGCTAATGGAGTTTAAAATTAATTATTTTTATTAAACCTGCAACCCAGGCTTGACTGGTCCAACCTCTCCTGTCTACACCTCTCTTCATCCTTCATAAGTCCCTTTTCCTTACTCATCCACCTCCTTCGACCGCATAAAAAAATGTGTTTTCTCATATCAGATTGCCGCTTCTCTTCTTTAAATACTCCATTAGGGTTCAAAAGCCCACTTGTAAAAACCACATCAGGTGAGGCAACGTTTTACAAGTAAACAGAATTGGCTTAAAAGTTTGTGTGGGCGTGCCGGTGGCCCGAGTCTTCCCTAGAAAAGGTTTTGCCAGTGTTTGTAGTACAGAGAGCTGGTCCTGTGGCTGCATATACATACTCTTCTTATCATTCTTCCTACATCTGCATTGTCATTTTTTCTTTCTCTCAGCCAGTCTCTCAAACAAGCATTTGTTTCTTTTTATTTTTTATTTGTCCTTTCTTCCTTCCATTAGTCGCTACCTTTATGCCGACCCCCTGCACTGCAACATGACCTACTTGTTACTCAGATTACTGAAGGATGATTTAAAAGAGTATACATATGCAGCCCGCCTGGCCGGGCTGGTGTATGGCGTAGCCTCAGGGATGAATGCCATCCTCGTAAGTAAGCCGTTTGAAGTCTGGAGGGAAGTGTGGGCGCCAGTGAAGGGTCCACTCTGGTGCTCTAACAGAGTGAAAATGGCTTGGGTTTTTCTGCGCTACGTTTGGTTGTGTGAAGTGTTGTCCTGTTTACACAATAAATATCTGGTTGAAATCAACATGAAGCTGACTTCTTAAAAAGTCCTCGTCAGCTGTAGAGGCAGAATTAGAAAAAAATTATTGGAAGATAAACCCCTAAAACCTGGAGACTTCCAGAAAAGCAGTTGTCAGAATTCACAAAATCCCTCATTTTTCAACCCAAAAGGCAGATGAAGACATGACCTTAGAAACTATTCTGAGTCCTTAAACCTTCAGCTTTGATTATGACGTATCGCTTATTGCCAGTTTGTGGTCTGAAAGGTATATGCATATGTTACATTTTGGTTTAATGGAAAAACCAAGTAATTATCAGAAGGAATTTTCTACATTTAACATCATTTCAGAGCACAAACTTGTACACTGTGTTTAAGTTTCTCTGTGTTATCACTTTGTATAAGATCAGGCCCCATTTTCTTACATCTGTTATACTCATACAGACTGTAAATGAATAAGCAAGTTTCAGAGAAGAAGGACTGAAGTTAACAAATATAGATTATCTGATGTGATTATTGTCACATGTCTGAAGCTGATAAGAGTCATGTTGGGAGTGGATCTGTATTCAGAATGTGGGACAGCACAGGTGACCTCAGTTTGTTCCTTATTCCAAAGCATAAGCAGGGTGCCCTTTTCTTTTTTGGGAGATCAGGGTCAATTCCTGAAAGAAGAGGGATGCTCTGCCCTGTTGCATTACCAATCTGCTTGCCTGTGAATGAAACTGCTTTCCTGTGGTGATATTTTCTTTGCTATTTTCTTTCTAATTTCCACACTAACATTTGTTCTGTGGAGAGTTTATGACTGATGTGTCCTTTGAGATGGTTGTTCAACACATTGTAGCTGTAAGGTGGCACGTAAGCAAGTCATTTATTTATATGGCACCTTTCAAGCACAACTGCAGCTCAAAGTACTTCACATGAAGAAAAGAGTTTAAAAATGCCATCAAGCATTACAATAGCATAAACATTACAATAGCCTAAATCATTAAGATAATCTAAAACAATCAGCAGAACAGCTAATAGTTAAAATATATTAGTAAAACAGTATGATTAGTCAAGTTAAAAAGTAAAAGTGTAAAAAGAATAAAACTCATCACAAAGTAAACTGACCCAAACTGGACCTAACTATAGAGCTTTTACAGAGAAAAGTTTTAAGCCTAGAAGACAGGATGCATCCCGAACACTGACTGGGAGCTGGTTCCACAGGAGAGGAGCCTGATAACCGAAGGCCCTGCCTCCCCATCCACTTCTAGATACACGGGGAACCAAAGGATGGCCCGCTGTTTGAGAGCGGAGTGTTCTCTTTGGACCGTATGGGATTGGAGTCTTTTAAGGGATTGATGGAGCAAGGTTGTTTAGAGCTCTATATGTGAGCAATAAAACTTTAAATGTGATCCTGGAGCTCACAGCTTTTTTTTTCTGTGTCACTGAGACAGAATCTTCCTGATTTTTTGCTGTATCACAGAGATGAAAAAGCNAATCTTCCTGATTTTTGCTGTATCACAGAGATGAAAAAGCTGTTTTAGTATTCTGTTTTATATGCGAGTTAAAGGACATTCCGGTCAAAAATAACACCAAGGTTTCTCGTGATTTGTCTGAGTCAGCACTGCTGTTTTGGCTGGCTGGCCGTCTGTGGAGGTTAATGATGTTTGGAGGCATTATCTTGAACAGGTGTCACCGCAGAGATTTGACGAGACGGGGAGGCGAGGAATGAGATGAGTCTGAGAGTGTGGCTGTGTGGTTGGAGGTTTAGCTGAATCATGAAGGACCTTAACGTGCATGACATGACTAAATAGAAGCATTGTATAACCTTGACTGTTTATTGTATTTTTTTAGTCTTAGTTTACATAGGATAGTGCGTCATTAGCTGCTTAGCTCCCCGTAAGAGACGGAAAAGAAATGTTTACACAGACTGATGTTTCGGTGGTTTTAATTTTAAGCTCCGTTTTCTCATCATGTTTATTATTGTTGTACATTATCAGATAAAACACGGCGTGCTTTGTCAGAACTTGAGTGATATTTTGCTCAGATTCTCCAAGAGTTAGGCCTAAGTTTATGGTTCATTGAAACACATTTCAGGAATATTTATTTGTGGTATTTTGTGTTGTCTTGTGACCAAAGAGACACATCAGTCATTTATTCTTCAAATGTAAAACTTTCAAATTGCTGCAGTCATTTTGTTTTTTACTCATCTTACATGTTTGTTAGTGACAAACCTCTTGTCTTCTGTCGCTGTTGGCTGCAGCTGTCTGTCAAAGGCTACAGTGACAAACAGCACATCCTGCTGAAGAAGATCGTTGAGAAGATGGCTACCTTTGAGATCGATGAGAAGCGCTTTGACATCATCAAAGAAGCTGTAAGTTGTGACTGCACAAGTCTTTTAGTTTGTCAAACAGCACAGTGACAGAAGCTTGAGTTCTAAACTCTGATGCAAAGTACTACATTTTTCCTTCTTGTTTTTTAAGTCTGGGTGTTGCACTGATTTCTGTCTATCCCCCCGCAGTACATGAGGTCTCTGAATAACTTCAGAGCCGAGCAGCCTCACCAGCACGCTATGTACTACCTCCGTCTACTAATGACTGAGGTCGCTTGGACCAAAGATGAACTCAGAGAGGCCCTAGATGGTGAGACGACGCTCTTAATCTTTGTGTTTCCCTTCACTCTGGTCTCAGAAGCCCAGTACTTCTGTCTAAGAGCCATTTTTTCTTTCTTTACTGTGGAGCGAACAGTTCGACAAACAACATAAACACAAAGCCAACTCTGTCCTCAGGCTGGGACAACACAAGTCAGCTATGGGCAGTGTAGTAGTTTTTGAAACTGACATGAAGTGACAAACAAACTTGATGGTTTTTAATTAAAAGCTGAGAAGAAATGTGACAAACTCAGTTTATAGGTTTGCTTTCCCGGGCTGAAGTGTCCAGCTGTTTGGCTTACAGTTAATAGAAAACTGCTCCTTCTCCTTTTTCTTTCTTTTTTTTTCTTTTTAAATCCTCATTTAAATGCTGAGGCTGTTTACCAGCAGATGCGCCTCTAGCTGCCGTCTTTCCTCGTCACAGTCTGGATCCTGAAGGACAGATTGTTAGATTTTTATCTGTGGGGTTTACACTCAGTAAACTTTTAGCCTCATGTGAGACTCAAACACTGTACAAATTCAGGGCCCATAGCGCCATCACCTGGCCCTGCAAGTACCACAGCTTGTTCCTATTTCAGTGTAATTCCCTCTGTCTTTGAGACACTATTCATCTCCTATCCTGCCCTAATGTGTTCCCCACGAGCAGTCATTTAGATAATGTTTGTGTGTCCCTGTTGTAGCTCCATCCTTGAATCTGGGTCAGACGTTGCTTGAATTCAGATTCGCCCGCCAACATAATATTCTGTTAAACATGCACAAAAATCAACAATGTACACAGATGAATTATTTTATTGTTTTTCACCATTTTCTAACAGCTTGAATGACTCCATAACAAGCAGGTGCTGTATGTTTATTCAAAACAGGAGTGTTACTGAGTCCTTTTTGTTAGTGCTTAATTGCAATAAAATGTGCATCCATATTAAGGTAAATAGTCTTTATTTATACAGAGCTTTTTAACTGTGCCATCGCATTCACACACTGATGGCAATGAGATGAAGATGATATTGGGAGTAAAAAATAAAAAAAAAATCTTCTTTTTCTTCACTGATTGAGTCTTGATAAGAGAATTGCTCTCTGATTGATTGCTGTTGTCGGTGATCTGTATTCCAGATGTAACTCTCCCACGCCTCAAGGCCTTCATACCTCAGCTACTGTCACGGCTACATATTGAAGCCCTTCTCCATGGCAACATCACCAAAGAGGTTTGTTCACTGTCTCTGTTTTACTGCCAGCTTAGGGAAGCAGTTTTACAACACATGTATGCGTTAATCAGTTACACATAAAAATTTTGGAGCAACATTCGAGCCAGCGGTATCATTTAGCTGGAATAGTGGAAGTTTACAGAATGTCTGGTGTAAGGTCGCTGCAGTCACAGTACCTGCAGTACCTTGAAACTTAAAACAGCAGGTGGAGGGAGAATCACTCCATTCTGCTACAGCAGCAGTCTGCTTTGTCATCATGAAACTACAAACTACCTTTTACATCGGCAAAGTAAGAGTTGATAAAGTACCTTTATTAAAGAAAAAAGAAAGGTCTGTGATATGAAGCTATTTTTAACTAATTTAAAAGACTTCAGTGATGTGTAACAACACACGTACAACTTACTTACAAGGTGACCTTGCTCAGGGTGTGTGCTTCATATATTTCAAAGTGGTAATTATGTTGATGGGAAAAAAACATATTTTTGAAAATGTCTGTAATGTGATCTAAGATTTTCTCACGATTATAAACTCATTTTATTTATAACATTTGTGCCAGTTGCAGTTCTCCTTTTAGATTTAGATAGAATCTAAATAGATATTCATGCTTTTCTGAGTGTAGTAGCGATGACTGAAGATGTTCTGGAATAAAATGTTTTTCTTGTGTGTACTCTCTTTAGTCTGCTCTTGGCATGATGCAAATGGTGGAGGACACGCTCATTGAGCATGCTCACACAAAGCCCCTTCTACCGAGCCAGCTGATTCGCTACAGAGAGGTGCAGGTTCCAGACGGTAAGTCCAGCACTACATGCTCCTTCCAGCACACACACTCATTCACACACACACACAAGATAAGCTCTTTTGATCATCATCTGCCAGCCGTGCCCATCTCCATGGTGACCATGCTGCACGGTCCTTAACCAGTGCTCCTGCTCCCGTCATCAGTGACGCCGTCTTGCTTTTATAAAGATCTGATTAAATTCAGCATCCCACATCTGCCTCAGACGCTGGTAATGGTCACTGAATGGAAATCGACGTCACTGGGAGAATTGCGAACAGATCCTCCACAGCACAAATAATGAGCATGCATGGAAAGAAAAGGCACCTGCGTTGCCTTTCTCATAACATTTGGGAAATTAGAAAAGGCGGAGAAGAGCAGAGCTGTATGGGCCAGCTGGTGGCATCCGTTTGAGATTTTCCAAACTGAACTCTAGACTACCAGCCAGGCCCAGAGCAGGACTACAGACACAGTGCTGGCCTCTGATAAAACCAACTGAAGGACCATTTATGCTCCCTTACGTACATAAATAGAGACGTCTGTTTCAAGCGTTGTCGTCCTCATACTTTCATGCATGTTTAGCGTTGCTGTGGATGTTAAGTGAATTCCTCCACTAGTGGGCAGTGCTAAGTTCAGAGTTCACTCCCGCGAGCCGACTTCAGTTAAAGGCACCGTTTGGAGGCGGTAATGCATCGCTGTGAAGTTGTTTCCAACCGCCCAACACGCCCTCAACACTCACATATAATCTTCAAAAGCTTGTGCAGTTTCTACAGTTGTTGTCCTAGTCTTCACTCTTCTTCTATGGTTTATTTACTGTCCCACACATATCATGAGGCAACGTGGGGTTCGGTGTCTTGCCCGAGGACACCTCAGCTTATAGTGTGGTAGCTGCAGCCACCACGAGGCTCTTGTTAAGAACTGCTGTTATTGTTAAACTTAAATAAGGAGATTAAAAGCTGCAAGCTTCGACCCACCGTTTCAGGGTACAGTGGTTCCTCGCTATTCGCGGGAATTACGTTCGCAAAATAACTCGCAATAGGCAAAATCTGCGAAGTAGTCAGCTCTGGAATCTGTAATAGGTTCCTTTTGTGGAACCTCAGCTTATGCAGCTCTTGATTTTTGTTTCGCAAGTAAATCTTTTGACATTGATGTTAAGAAATGTTGGGATGATGCTGCCAGAGCCAAAGTGTTTAGTCAGCATAGTCAATCCCAATGGGTTCAAACTGAAAACAAGTATGAAAGCAGCCAGCTTTTCCACATGTAAGAATGGATGGCTCCTCTCATGTTGTCGTTAAACTGCTGTTGTGTTAAACTACTGATGAAAGGCTAGAGGAGAGCAGTTTGGAGCCACTCGGCCCAAAAGCAGAATTTAAGAAATCAGCATAAAGTTGCTGCTGTTCTGTGTCACGGCTGTCGTCTGTCTGAGCGTCCCTTCATAACTGCCTCAAGCCTCGAGTAAAGTGCTGAGGTACAACTGCATAATTACAGCTGAAACAACTCATCTTTTTGTTGATGGCATCATTTCTACAAGTTAGTTGAAGCAGCCCCAACAAACAGATTGTCTACACAGGAAGAGGAAACTGTAACACTAGACTGGTAGAATTCACTTTGAAGCTCAAAATATACAAATCATTGAATTTTAGGTTATTAATGTGATTTTTCTCAACTTCTAAGTGTGTCAGTAAATGAACTTTTTTATGATTTGAACACGGGAAAAGAGCTATTGTTTGTCTTTCTCAGGTGGCTGGTATGTTTACCAGCAGAGGAATGAGGTTCACAACAACTGTGGCATAGAGATCTACTACCAGACAGA
>CM047990.1:8282692-8295154 GCA_026261665.1 Melanotaenia duboulayi | reverse complement strand
CTGTTTTGCCTTATGACACCATGTCACATGCCAGGCCGCCCAGGCGCGGCGCCACTAGTGAGAAAAATCTGCTGAAGTTTACTAGTGTTGCTTAAAAGTGAACAGAGATTTATTCCTTCAGTTTCAATTTCATTATATAGGAATTGTGTCAGTCTTTAGGCTGTCATTTAAATTTCTGACTGAGCTCAGGAAAAGAAATATTTTACTTTCTTTTTGTGATTTAATATGAATAGAAACGCCTGATCACTGGATCAAACATCAACTAATCCATTCAATCCATTTTATGATATTGTGTTGTGATCAAACTTGAGATTTGAACCGCTGATGCTGGTTGTTTCATTTAGTCACTCGAAAAGTTTATTCACTGTGGCATTGATTTGTAAATGTGTGTGTGTACCAGGTCCAGTAGTGGGAGAGTTTCCTGCTCAGAATGATGTCAACTTGGCTCCTGCACCTTCCCTGCCACAGGTAATCAATATGCTTGCTCCAAGTCTTTATTTGCTACCCACTTCAGTCAATTAGAACAACTTGCCCCTTATGCCCTGTTTAAAAACAAAAAAAGAAATACAAAAGTTATGTTGTAACTAGAAAAATACCAGGTTTGTAGGTTTTACTGCAATAAAAACTTCATTGGTTTACTGCAGAGAAACGGGAAATTACAAGCCAAATATTTTTTTGCCTGAGTTTTATATTTTAAATCAGTTTTATTTTTGGTCCATCTGTTTTTTTTCCTCAATGTAAAAGTGCCTGTAGAAGCTGAACCGTGTAATCAGTCAACATCCAGACGTTATTTGTTTTCAGGACGGCCTCAGTTGTCAGATTATGAGAATAAAATGAATGTGTCAATAGATATAGCACCATACTGACCAAGCAAAATAACATAACATAACATTTATTATTAAAATAATATCAGCAGTGACCAAGCCTTTTGTCATCTGCACATCATCCTCTCAAGCCCTTGCTTTAGAAAATTATTTGCATTGAAACAAACACAGCAGAAACTATTTATATATACACTTATATAAACATATATACTCTGTTTCCTCTAGCTATGTTTTTTTTACTATTTACCTACTGTCTTTACATTATTGGTGCACCACTGCACCAATAATATCCTCTGGGCTTTATTCCAGCCAGATCTTTAGCTGCTCCTGATTAGACCGTCAATCTGATTGGTGGAAAGTTTGACAGGAAGTGCCTTCATCATAATTTTGGGGTCAGAATAGAGGTCTCTTAGAAACAACGCAGTGATAGCGATCTTTTTATATTATGGAAATGTGATAATGGAGTTACCATGGATCACACATTGCGGATTTACCAGTCTCAGAGTAAACGCTATGTTTTGCTGCTGGATTGTAAACCTCGTGGACGGGATATAAATGTCTGGAAAACTTCCGTAGATCACTTAAAGGGTAAGGTATCGATCACCATTAACTCCACAGAGTTGCACAGTGCCACTCCTGAGAAATTGTTGACTAAAAGCACTCGGGGCTTCGGCAAGCTGGGGGAGCTTTAAGAGTTCAAGCACGGGGTCAAAAAATATGGTTATAATGGAAGTTAGTTGTAGTCAAATCACAGCTGATGTGGAGTAAACTCAAGAATATAAAGGCAAATTTAAAAAGACATTTCCCTCCTACATTTCATGACACTAAAATGATCTCAATAGATGCACCTCACAGCAACACAGATTTCCTTAACAGGCAGGACTGTAGCAACAATAATGGTGGAAGTCTTGAAACTTGATGTAGCGTCATCTTCTGCCATCTTTGACCTCCAGCTATTTTGTTTCCTCAGCCCACGTTGGTTCAGGACATGACGGAGTTTAAGAGAAGCCTGCCTCTGTTCCCTTTGCCCAAACCGCACATCAACTTCATGGCTGCTAAACTGTGAGCGAGACCTTCAGCAGCGGCGCGCGGTGGTGGGAGGGGCATCAGCGAAATGCCGCCCTGCTCTGTTTCCAACCTAACCCCATCCCTCCCACTTTACCCGCTCCTCCCACCTGGAAGATGTTCATCTAACTGAGCACGCATGAGTGTGTTTGTTTGTGTGAGTGCATGTGAATGCGCGTGTAGCAGGCCGCACCCACCAGAGGAGATGCTTGGTAACAAAAAAAGAGTCACAAAGTTATAAAGTGGTTGTTTAAAGTAGCTGTGATAACGATAGAGGTCTCACCTGACTCACCTCATGTTAAGTCTCTGAAAGGAGATGCAGCACTCACATGCTTCAAAGTACCGCGTCGGCTGTCGTAGAAGAAGTAGAACATTTTTAAAAAAACCAGGGCCAAGATCCCTTTACACAGGAGCTTCACAGTAGGAGGCGTTTTGTTTGATTTCTTCAGATGCTGCTTTGAGATTGGGGTGTGTGTGATGAAATGGGGGGTGTTGTAGAGGTTTAGGTGAGGGTTTTATTTCTTGGTTTGGTATGTTTGCCATGTAACTTCTGAAAACTTACTGAAAACGTTATCACAGAAGACTCAATCTGAGAGGCGTATGCATTTTCCAAAGCCTTATTATGGTTTTAATCCCTACTTGATATGAAATGTTCTTGCCCGTAAACTGGTAAAATGTTGGGAGCCTTTGAGGAGCTTTTTCTTTCTTTTTTTTTTATATCACTTAACATACAATCGTTCTCGTGAGTTAAAGGTTTTTATCGCATTTCACAGTAGTGTGTGATTCAAGCACCTCAGGGGTAACTCCATGCTGGTATTATTTTTAAATATTTTAATGGTAATAAAAATGAAACACTCTACATAAATTTAGATTTGTTCTTTGTTCACTTTAACAAATATGATCCAGTCGCAGCTGTGGTGAGCTCTGGGGAGATTTATTTACACTGTGCATCTGGATGCGAGACTCCCTGCAGCTTGTGCCTTTTTTAAAATAAAAGGAGGGGGGGCAGAGTTTTACTTTGTACACCGGTCTGACATGGGGGAGGGGGCAGAGACCTGCAGGATTTAACTGCTGGATGTGCACTGGCTCAGAAAAATTATTGCATTTTTTTTCTGTTTATGTCAAAAGGGTTTTTTTTTTTTTTTTTTTTTAATTGGTGTAAAAGCTCCAGTTTACTTTTTCCTGAATATATGCATTTCTCATTAAGCAATAAACTAAATACTCTAGGATGAATGTGGCTCTGCTGAGTAGCTGCAGCAGCTGGATGGAGACAGACCGCTCAGAACCGACTGCCCTCTGAGTGGTCGGTGACGATGGCGACATCAGCGTCGTGCAAGCGTGACCTGCTCTCTCAGGTACTAACAGTCTTTAGCAGTATAAAAACCACAGCTTCTGGAGCTGCCAACCACTATTTAACCACTTTTTTAAACCCACCCACCCCACCCCACTGTACTTCCTCTCAGGCAGATTTAATTGCAGACACATGCTGCTGCTCAGTTTTAAAGGATTAAATCAGGTTGGATTAACTATGATTGTGCTTTATCATGAGCTTCTTCAATGTTTTCCAGCATTTTACTACATCTAAACCAGGTCAAAACCACTTCAAGCTTCTTCGTTGAAAGGCACTATTTTCCTTGTGGGCAAAACCCAAAGACAACCAGCAGAAGTAGGCCTTAGGCAGGCTCACGCCCACAGGCAGTAGCTGGACAGCATCTGAGGGCAGTGACAAAGCAGTTTTCTTTTTTTTTCCAGTGTTCAAGAAACTAGCAACGTTACATATCAGGCTTCAGTAGGGCCATGCACTGTTAATCTTGTGAAGTATTTAGTGAGTGGTTTACATTTAAAAAATCACTTTTCATAAATTTCTGAATGTCTTCAGCAACAGGACTAATTAGCTGGTTCTGTTTGGGTTTTATGGGTCGGTGGAAAGTGCTGATGTTTTAAGTTTGTGGTCTTTTATGTCTCCTGTGTGTTTCTAACTAATAAACAGAATGGAACCATGTGTGTGTGCTGTTGTAAAGTTTTACACGGGCTCAAATCGGACACTTAGATGTTTGAAAAAATACATTTATTCACAGAACTGGTACCACAGAAGTCCGATGGCAGAAGCAACATGTTTACAACACAGTTAACTTCGTCTCTTTTGGCATGGAGGCTTGAAAGTGAGCAGAGTGGGAGGCTGCGGTCATCTGAGCTAATTATAATCACACTGTGCTCTAACTAATCTATGTTTTGGGGTCATTTAACTCTGATTACATCATTGTCACACCTGCCTTCAAGAGTTCTTTCCAGATTTAGACATTTCCACTCAAACATTAATTGGTTAGCATTTTACTGATGTCCTTTTTAGTTGTGGGACACTGATGAAATTTTACCAAATGACACAAGTTAGAGGCTGTAATTCCTCCAATGAAATTTAATCCCAATTGACTTCAGAATCATGATTTGATGGCAAATAATAAAAAGAATTAGCTTGTTTTGGGTGAACTGACCCTTTAGTTTCAGCCAAGTATCTACAGCTTCAATGAGTGGGTTTCCAGTGGCGTTAAATGCTGCAGAACCAGCCTGAAGTTCACATTCAGGCAAATCCAGCTGGCGGGTTGGGAGAAGAACTGCCGTTACCAACAGAAAATGTCCAAAAAGAAAAGTTTGTCTGGTGTCAGTTTTCACCCCTCCCAGCAGAAAGTGCAGCTTTCTTTTAAAAAAAAAAAAAAAAAGTGGCGGAGCATCTGGCGGAGGTGGGCTCGACCAAACGTGCAGGGCTGAGATGGACGACGAGGCATCACATAGGAGCGTTCCGTCAAAACGAAGGCAAAGCTCCAGGCTGAACGAACGTCAACACTGCCAAGGCTTATGAAAGAATAAAAACTTAAATACAGAGTCTAAAGCATACACCTCTGTTAACTTCTGATCTGTGGTCAGTGTGTTATGTTTAAGATGGTTAATTTCTCCTATCAGTCGTAACATCCTCTCTCTGGGCCGCATGGTCTTCCTCAGGCTTCTTCCTGCTCTGGGAAGTTGAGGATCTTGCGGTGGGCTTGCCTCAGGTACTGCTGCTGTTTGAAGTAGACCTTAAACGCCCCTTTGATGGCCACAAAGGCGATGCCTCCCTGTGGAAACAAAACGTGTTGAAAGACGACTTAAAGACAGAGTCCGCTCAACACATCAAAGCGCCCCCCTCCCTCCAACTTCTGGCTTGAGGAAATCTTTAATTTCAAGTGGACTATCAAACACAAAAAGCAGTCTATTTCTCTTTAGCTGTGAGCAGGAAAAACGTGTTAACTATATTACACTCTTCTTATGTGGCTTAAAGCTAAAAAATTCAGATTTATGAGAGGAAAAACAAAATTCACACTCTTGTAAAATATTAGGACAAAATGTGAGTTCTCCAGTAATCTAGATTGAAAAAACTCCTCTGAGTTAAGACCTGCTGTAGATCTTTCTGGGTCAGGGTTCATTTTAATGAAGATAAAACATTTTGGAAAAAGTTCTCCATTTGCACATCATCATGTGGAGAACAAAAAGAGGTGGAACAAACACATCTGATGACAATCTGCATAAAAATAGTATAAATCTTGGCCTGGATGTCCAATATCCAGATTCCTGCTGGCTGTACTGGAAGCTCAGATATTAGCTGTTGAACTGAGGGACGGTGATTAGATTGTAGCTGACGGGTTCTCAGATTGAGTCACGTTCATGCATCATTTTCAAAGCTGCATGAAGTTGCATCAGCAAACCACCACAGGCGGGAGTGATGGGTTTTAATTTGGTCCCACCGTCTGCTTGTCTGTGCCGTAGTTTTCCCTACAAATGCAACAACTTCCGTGACGCAGCTCGTTTGTTTACTCTGCAGCAGCCTGTCATCTCACCACATCTTGCATGATAAACAATTCCACTCAAGGATGCAGCCATTTATTCAACAGAGAGGTCTCATCTGAACCTCTGCAGAAGTATTAATTACCTATGATTTTCTGATTATTAAATAGGCTACAAACGCTGCGCTGGGTGTGTAAGGAGTCTGTTTGCACCCACCAGGATGGTTCTCTGCAGGTTGGAGTTGACGCTGCTGAACATGAGCTTCCCCACGATTGTGGCGATGGTGGGAAAGACCAGAGCGCCGCACAGGATCCGTGTGGCGGAAACGTGGTCGGCCAGAGGACTGGCCTCTGCGGGGATGCGAGGAACTGGGCATCCGATCCCTGCGGTTCAAACATTTATTTTATTGTCAGTGAAAGTAGTTCACCTAGAGGGTCACAGTTCAGGAGCTTCAGGTGTGTGTAATGTGTTACTTCATTACCAAATTCCATTCAGTCATTTATCTACACCGCCTCTCCATTTATGCAATATTAAAAATGGGTAAAATGAAAGAGCGTGTCCCAACCTGGGAAGATGATGTTGAGGATCTGCAGTTTGTTGGAGTACTTCCTCCACAGACGCAGGACGTAGTCCTCCCAGCGGATCATCTTACCAAGGATCAGCATGACGGGGATGGTGGGTAGCCCAATGAGCAAGAACAGAGGGTCGGCCCGCTCCATGACATCCAGACCTTCCTTATGGCCCACCACCTGGTCAGCACAGAGTCAGAATTACTGCAGAGAAGTTAAACTGGTTGACCTTTATTTACCAAATGGTACTGGCTTTTTTTGTCTAGAAATTAAGAAATACATGCATGAGGTTCCAAACTGCACCAGCTTGTTGTTAACCCAACGACCTGGAGCCATACCTGCATGACAGTGACGGCTCCGTAGGTGACAGCAGTCCAATAGATGGAGCCCACCATGATGCCGGCTGCAGCAAAGGGGCCGGCCTTCGAGATGAGCCTGTCAGCTAGGTCCAGCACGTAAACCACGGGACCTGGTGGAGGCGAACATCAGACAGTACAATAGTCGATTCTGACATTAGTCAGAATTTACAGAGCTGTGCAGGAGCAACTCAATTACACTGCAATTCAGATCAGCTAATGCAATTCAGAGTTGCCGATAATAAAAATAACAGGCACTGGAAGAACGTATTTCTAAGTCTGTTTTAAGTAAGATTGGAAGCACATGTTTTGTTTAAAAAACCGTTGTCTAATATATCTAATTATATTGTATATATATATCTCTTAGAAAAGAACATTTAGCAGTAGAAATTGTTTTTTGTGATGTCTTCATTTTTTTTCACATATTAATTAAAACATTTATATGACTCCAGATTTTTTTTGCTAGATGTTGAGGTCTTATTAAAGAAAGAAAAATACCGAGCTGGGAGGTAAGTGAGCAGGAAATCTAACACAAACAGTACTGTGCAAACAAAAAGCTTCCTTGTCTGCCTCGAGATGGAATTAAGTGCATTAAATCAACATCAGGAAGCTCACATGGAACAAACATGTGAAAAAAGAACATGACAACAATGCAGTCATGTGAAAGAATGCCTCATGTTCCTGGCTTATTGACACACAGGGAGGAGCGTCTTGAGGGCTGGTTCCTCCCAAGATTACAAATAACTGGGCTAATTCTCAAAGAGCATGTAACGAGCATTAATCTGAAACCCAAACTTGCCCTCAGCCCAGTGACATCCCCGTCCGACACCAGGGGCAGGACAGAGAATAATAAAAATAACAAAAAAGAAAAGAAATTCTCCGCTGCATCCTCCTCTCTGGCATTTCAAGGGGACTCGAGGGAAATCATGCAATATTTACAGAAAGGCAACCTGATTTCCTCACTCAGACAGACTCATCCGCATCCTATTAATAACCAGCCCAGGAGTCGGTGGGAGGAGAGCGGGGTGGGGACGCCTCCGGAGGGACAGCACTGAGCTTGTGTGCGCCGCAGTGGAACTTTACAAGATCGCAGTAGATCATTCTGAGCTGAAAACCTATTTTCTCAAACACATTTACACTGCAAACAAAGATGTATACACATAAAGTGTTTATACAACTGCTGAGTATCTCACACGCTATAAATGTCTAAACCAGCCATCCGATGAGCCTCACCTCCATTCCAGCTACTCATAAACTGCTTATGATCACTTCAGAAAGCATCTTTAATAGCAGATCTCACGGCTTGTGGCTGAATTTAGTCCCTCTTGGTAAAATTTATGTCTCTGCTTGATTACTAGACATTTTCAGTTAAGTGGATGTTCCTTTACTGCAGCTTGTTAATCCAAGGAATCCAAAAATAGTAAGACAAGGTGCAAGATCAGACTCTTCGGCCAGTAGCTAACAAACTTAAAACAAGCAAGACGGGTTCAATTTACTGTTCTGTTTATAGAGTATGTCCATACTTCATGGTAATAAAGGGACAGGTGTGTTTAGTAAACATATTACCATCCTGGATAACTAGTTTGGCTGGAGTTGCTGGAGTGCAAACCTCCGTATATCTGTAAAATAAAGAAATGGCTGCCAGTTCATGGTGCTCCAGAGGGCGATGCTTACCGGCAGGAACGACTTCCTGCATCTTTCTGCCTGACAGCGTCTGACTGAACACATGTTCCACACGTACGCTGCTTTTTCCTCACCGTGTCATGTACAGGGTGTGTATACCAGCTTGTGCAGCATTCTTCTACACAATCAGCTCCAGGTCAGTCTCCAGCTCAGAACCAGCCTTCTTTATCAGCTTGTTCAGTTTCTTTTAGTCTCTGGCTCTGATGCTGCTGAACCAGGTTGCACTTTCCACCAGACTTCTAGCAGATATGCAACTTCTAGGTGCAAACATTGAAGGCTCATAGCTTCCTTAAAAAGTAGAGTCTCCTGTGTCCTTTCTTGTAGATGCTCCTGTGTTGCATTTCCAGTCTATTCTGATCTTCAGCTGAACTCAAAGATACTTGTATTCCTCCATTACCTCAACCTCATCTCCAAAGATGTAAACAGTGTTTTATTTACCTCTATTTCTTCTAAATATCACAACTAACAACAATTTTAGAGCAGTAAGCTCTTTTGTTTTATTTTTGTTTGTGAATATAAATCCAAACTGAGAAGAATTCATTCATTCAATGTTTACAAGACTATATAAATGTAAATGTCGCAATTTAATGAACAAAACCAGATCAGGTATAAGCTAATTCACTTATACCTGGGTCAAGTCCAAACATTCTGCTGACATTAAACACACAACTCTAAAAGATTTATTTCAACATCCCACATCCTGGACAAATTTGATGGTGAAATTTCAGCTGAGCATCCTTTAAAACATCAGAAGTGCAGATGTCCTGCACATGTAATCTCTGTTAAATAACTCTGTTTGTAAGGATTGGTAAGCATGAAAATGTTTGACAGAATTTGCCTAAATTTAGCCAAATTCTCCCCTACAGTTTGAACTTTCTTTCAAAGATCCTGGATCAGGATTATTAAAAGATGGCGATTCTGAAACATCTGATGTCTGATTAAGAAATAAGGCCATGAAGTATCTGCAGAGTGCCGAGTCGCTGGTCATTGTGAAAGAAGGACTTGGTTCATGAGCTCCATCACTTACAGTTAAAGACACCGTTAGCTCTCCTTTAAAGACATACATACTCCTGGATGTTTGTATAATTTGCCCACAATCAAGACACTACAAACACATGTTGTACAGTTACAGCTGAGTAAATTTATTGTAGAAATGTTTAAGTGCAGCCTTTTGCCAACACTGTTCCTGCTCACCAGTTTAGGAAACAACACAAAACAATTAAGGTGCATTTAGTTCTTTTAAAGATTCTTAATCTCACAACACAAGCGGTTTTCTGAAGTAATTATTGATGCAGCAGCTCTCAGCTACCGCCAGACATTCGATGCTTTCCAGTAGTCCTTTTACTGGACCTGTGTTTGCTGACCAGACTAGGCTCACACTGCTTGAGTGTATCATCATTAATATTATGGAAGACTTTGATGACGGCACCGGAACCTTCTCCACTTTCTCCCCTGCTAAGCATTACGCCACCATGACCAAAGGGAACTGGGTCATCCTTAATGGACGCTAGCCGGATGGAGAACCAAGCAATTTATTTCAGCCACTGGCAGCAGATTCCATAATTAAGATCATTTTTAAAAGGAGGAAGAAGAAAAGCGCAACAGCAGTTTTTCAGTAGTGGGGCAAACACTGGCACACTGTTCTGACTGGCTTGTTTACTCACTCTGGGGTGAGGAAAGGAGCAGCAGCAAGGACACGGTGTCCTCAGAGATTGGCTGGCAGCGGCTTTGCAGCAGGTGCTTGGTGGGAGCAGAGCCAGACCAGCACATAGCTGCTCTGGTCTTTAAGTGTTATTAAAGTCTCCTCTTCAAATCATAACTTGAAGAAAAGGACCAAAAATCTGGTAGATGTGTGGCTCTGAATCCGCCCCTGTTGGTGGACTGGGGGGGGTGTTAGGAGACGCCTGTCAAGCTTCTGAAAGTGAGGTGGCATCAGCAACAACCTTGAAAACACAGGAACTGTAGCAGCTTTCCAGCTGTGCTTTTTATCTCAACCTGTAAACAGATTTAGCTCCATCCCCGGGACGGGAAGCTCCATCACTGGACGGGAAGCTCCATCACCGGGACGGGAAGCTCCATCACCGTGATGGGAAGCTTTCATTCAAACACTCAAGTTGTTTCCAAACCCATAAAAGCCAAGACAGTCAAATTCCTGCCGGTGGCATATCTGGAGGGAAACTAGTGTTGGTGGCCTGTGAAATGTGCAGACAATAAATATTAAAGAAGCTTTGTGTCAGTATGACCAGAATAAAGGACTGAGTCAGGATTTGCAGCAAAACACAGAAAGAGAAAGACAATGAAATCCTGCAAAAACCTCTGAATATCTGTCTGTTAATAAGCGTTTCTATAGGTTAAATTAACAGAACAGTTTGCAATCTGGTCCGTCTAAAGTCACGCAGCACCAAAGAAGCAATGTTCCAAATCACCATCTGATCACAGCATTGTTCTGTTCTGCTGGAGAGGACCCTGTCTGAGGAATATCTTGTTCTTTTCCTCATCACAGATCTGACATCAACAGACCTGTAAGTGTGACGTTAGAGTCAGAGAATAACAGCTGGCATTTCATGAATTCATTGGCAGAGCTGCAGCGTCACTCCACTCGTCTCACCGGTGCTTGGTCATGCTTTTATAAGCTGCTCTGCCGGCTCCTCCCATGACCCATTTACACTCCTACTCCTCTCGCCCAGACACATCCAACATCCCCGCTCACCTCCTTTGCCACTTCTGACGGTTGCTAATGGAATTAGGAAAAAAAGAAACTTTTTCCTGTGGTGGAACGGCTTCTGAGGTGAACTAATCAGACACTGTCCACATGACTCCATTTACGACTGAGAAAATTGACATCTGAATTCAGAACATGCTACCAAAAATCTCATCTCTAGGAGTAAGTGATACTGTTAGAAATAATAATAAAAAAATGGTTACTGGCCTCCTTTCATTTCCTCAGTCTGTCAGTGAAACTGTAAAGATTTAAAAGAGCAGCTAAATCAAAGATAACACAAGCTTCTGGTTAAAAAAAGTCTCGAGCCTTCTGATGCCTTTTAGATCATTCGCTAGGAAGGAATCTTCCTGGACATCAAACACAGTAAAGAGAAAGTGATGTATCCATCACAACACTCTACTCATGTTTATCAAACTGCACCAGCATCTGACTGCTTATAAAATGAGGTTTTCAGTGAGATAAACTATTTATTTCTGCTGCGCTGCATGAGTCTTTCATTGTGTTTTTTTGTTTGTGTTTTGTGATAAAGTTGGCCAGGCTTGACAAACCACAAAGCCACTGTGTGATCATATGGCACAGTGAGAGAAAACACTGAGGCAACGAGTCCAAACTGTAAATTCTAACACTAACCTGTGAAGCTGAGGCTCAATTTGTGATGAAAACCACGAGGAAGACAGCAACACGAACATAGACAGTTATGACAAATTTGTTTATGCTGTAATTCCTTAAAGTCCTTTCATGGTCTAGCACCAGGGTACATCTCTGACATGCTAGAACGTTACAAACCATCTCAGGCTCTGAGAACCTTGAGGAGTGGTCTCCTGGTAGTTCCCAGAGGCAGGACCGAACATGGCGAGGCTGCTTTTCAGTGCTAAAGTCTGGAACAGTCTGCCTGACGGTGTAAGACAAGCGTCTAGTGTGGCCGCGCTTATGGCAGCTGAATTTATTTATTTCTGTACCATCTGATTATTACAGATGGGTGGACAGATGGGTGAAATTTCTAATAAGTGCTTTTCGGTACACTGAGTGCACCTGACCTGATGGATGGTAAGGGATCAGAGAGGTTGACAGACTTATTCCCAAATGCCAAACAAGCGCCCATAACAAGCTCTGACAGAAATATACAGACATATATGCTGAAGTGCAAGGCAACATCTAAAAAAAGGTGACATGAAACATTCATTTTATGACACCGAAGTGAGTGACAGCACAGCCTCAGTGGCTATATATACACCTGAACCCGTTTACCAGCTGGGCCCAGGCTCCTGCTGGTTAACATTGTCTTTGGTCCAACTTCAGTCTCATATTGCAACTTCTCTATGAGGTGAGATGGCACAGGGGCAGCTGAGACAAGCATATGAACACTAAATATGTCCAGCAGTTCTTCGAATGATACAACTATAACTAACTAACTAACTAACTAACTA
>CM047990.1:8261309-8273197 GCA_026261665.1 Melanotaenia duboulayi | reverse complement strand
AACGGCCCGATAATTATCGGGCCGATAGTTATCGTGCATCCCTACTAAAAATTATAACCATGACAGACCTTAATATTTATGGCAATTATTATCAACCCATTCATATGGAAAATTCAAGGGTGAGTATTCTGGACAACAGTATCAAATCAAAACAAGAATATGAGAAAGATGAGCAAGAGCCAGTGTAAGAAAAAACATTTAGCTGGATTGAAACATGTCACCTGCATCTGCTTATGAAACACTGCATTGCAGAGGCAGCTGACTGCTTGTGGCAGGCCAAGATAAGAGCCTGGGGGGCTGTGTGTTTGCCAGCGATAAAGGCCTGATACAAAATTGTCTAAAAGCAAGAACACGTGACATACATCTCACTGCTATCAGGCCCTCAAACACTGTCTGGGTTATTGCTTCTCCCATGCACCTGCAGCACGTAGCTGAGGCACTTTCCACAAAGCCCACCTGCCCTTTCTTTCTTTTTGCTACTGTACCATGTACTTGAGAAGTGGGTTCAAAGTCCAAAGTTTAATATTGACAGAAAGTGCAGTGTCAAATACCTCTTTCTACACACTGAACATGCTATCAGATTCTATTTTTAAGGAAATTGTGTAAAAATGTGCTTGGACTTAATGTAGCTGCTTCTCACCTCCACTCTGGAGGGTGGCAATGGTGACTGAACCCAACATTACCCTGGTTCGTTGTGTAACATGTAACTGTAACTGAGGTTTAAAAACTCATTACTCATGTGGTGGAAGACTTGTCCGTTTTGTGCACTGTTAGGTTCATGAAAATAAGCAAAACTGTGAAATCCAAAATATACAAATATAAAAGGTTTCTGTTGTTGCTAAATTACCAAAGTAAAAAAGTATCAAGAACATTGTGTAATTTCTGTTGGATGTCTTGTTCATACATGTTAGATACAAAAAACTAATTTTGTTTACATAACGTTTGTTGTTTACATAATCAAATCTGATATGCACTAAATCTGAACGTAAACAATGTGGCTTATAAATGTGAATGTTGCTTTGATCACCTGGGCAATTAAGATACAACAATGACCATAAAATGGACCTCTAACTATACTGGATAAAGCTACAATTCAAAACCCCACACTTTGGATTAGATTATCTTGGGCCACAACTAGTTGAGTTATAGTATAGCTTAACTAAAACAATGCACCACAAATCCAAATTATGCTTGCTAACATGAAGCCGAACACATTTGTAATAACTGTGATGGATTTGTCCCTAAATACTTGTTTGCCAGCTGCCCATAATAAGCAGAAGAATCATGTTCTGAAAACGTGAGTGGTTGCATGTTGGTCCCAAATAAACCATGTTAACAGATATTTCTAATAAAGTGAAACAGCTAGGCTTTTATCTCTCCATTTAGCTAACTGCCTAAAACTTGGCTTTAACCCACTCCTGTTTAGGACTWCAAATCTTTTTTTTTTTTTCTTTTTTTTTTTCAAATCCACCAATAAAGTGTTGTTATATATTTCTATGTTTAATGTTGGAGCTCATTGGGCCAACTGAAAAACAAGTTCAATGAGCTTCAAAATGTGTGTGCTGGACAATGGACATCTGTGACATTTTGATATGGACATATACTTCAACATGTTGCCTACGTGTCTTAACCACACAAATACCCAATACTGCCATTTCTGCATGGCAACTGTTTTTGTTCTGCTTTCAGTTTTGGTTGTTATTGCACTTCTTCAAGAATAACCTACCAATAACCCACCTACCTTTCTTCTAAGCCTAAACTTATATTTAGTTTTTTAAACAAATTAAAAGGAAGCTCGTCATGACACTCTTTGTGTCTTTTATAATAAACAGAAGGTGGTGTGTCAGATAACCATCTTACAGAACCGAGTTGCCTCCTTATGTAACGATGAATACATAACGGGACAAATGTTTTGGAAGTAGGAGATCTACCAGACACTGGGGCTTAATTAGTTTGAGGATGAAAAGCACCCCTTTACGAACTATTAGTAAAAGGTTAAGGTA
Organism: Melanotaenia duboulayi; assembly: GCA_026261665.1. Classification (NCBI taxonomy): domain Eukaryota; kingdom Metazoa; phylum Chordata; class Actinopteri; order Atheriniformes; family Melanotaeniidae; genus Melanotaenia; species Melanotaenia duboulayi. Next base: position 8,271,194 of record CM047990.1, on the reverse strand, counting down.
ATATACGATCGCTTCGTGAAGAATTAATCCGTTAATTTAATGTTCGTAGATGGCGTCAACCCTGCAAAGTAGATAATGACACACTTCGAGGTCAGTAGTATAAGGTTATTTAGCTTATAATGAAAACCAAGAAATTCTAATAAATAAATTATTCCAGTGTGTCTGACAAACTGCTGTGATTTACCGTAAAGCTACGTAACTGTCAGTAGCATGTTAGCCTTTCACTTGAACTCACCTGTCCAGATTCTGCTGCGTGACCACTGCACTCTGTTCCGCCATTGTCACAGACAGTGACAATAAGGTGAGGCCCTGTCTTCTTGGTAGATGGAGTTAACTGTGTTATAAATAAAACATTAAATGACACTCCTGATAATTTGCTGCAACGGAGTTTTTGGCGTTAAATCTCTTGCTAGCTAACTAGCTACATAGGCCTTTGTGTTGACACAGCGCGTCAGCCACAAACGAGCCAAGTATTAAGCATAAAACTACTCCCACGCGGTCATGGCTGTCTAAATAGCATTTCTCTGCGTTCGATGCACTATTTTGAGTAAAAATCCTCTTTAAACCTGTTATGGCCTCGTTTGGCGTGACCGTTTGACTCCATTGACTGTCCGTCTCTGAGGTAACGTCAATACAGCACGCGTCTGCGTGATTACGTCATCAAAACAAGGACCACACTGCAAAGGCACCTTTACCTGACATGGGAAACGTAGTTTCACGATGTATTGATNGGGACTAGCTACAGAGCATACTGTGAACCCAGAAGTCAAGAGGAATCCGCATCTTAATTAACTACAACTCCCAGAAACCTCCTCGGCATCATCCATGCGCCACAGTCAATCAGCTGTTGAAGCAACTGCTGACTACCTCGGCACAAGGGTAGCTCGCTTGTCATATCTAAACCCTGACGGGGGATACAGAAATATCTTTATTCAGAGTCTCAAAAAGGTGAACGATAAAGGTAATTTAATTTCACGTCGGGCTGAGATGCGACTTCACAGTCTGCATACTGTTTTGTTGTTTGTAGTGGGACACATATGGATTAGAATGGGATTTCATGGCAAGACAGTTTCATGAAATGTAAAGCGGATGTCTCGGTCAGCGCGACAAACTAGCAGCTGATGGGTCAGGGGTTTTTTGGCCAGGGTGTGCAGTAAAGGACCGGTGAGGTGAGCCACTGTGGGCTGCTGATTGTGCTGCTTTGATGACCTTGGAAGTGTGGCTCTTGGAGGAGAAAACACGGATTAACCGGTGGGGTGTTTGTAAACGCATGCAACTGCGATGAGGCTACATTTTAAAGTCCAATTTATGTCACCACAGTTATGGTGCTAAAATGATCTGGCATGCCATCCGGAGTGTTATTTTCAGTCTTCAGACTACTGCATCCTTGTTATTGAAAGGCCTCAGTATAAGAACTGCATATTAGCTCTCCAACCAGTCCAGAGGAGCCTCATGTGTGTCACCACTGGTTTAAGTTTAGCATATACATTTTTTAAACCCCGCATTAAATGACGCTGTAAGAAATAATGACAATTAGGCTATCTGAAAGAATGTGCTCAGCCACACTGTGTAGCCTCAGACAGTTTTGTTTATATTTTTATGATCATTCCTGAATTTAACACGGAATCTACCTAAAAATTACATTTACCGTCTGGATTAATCTGCATTTTGTTTGATGAGCTTTTGCAAGGCGTTGTCTCGGAAATGCAAAGTAGTTGATAGGCTCATTTAGTAAGAAAGGCTCAGTCTCTATGAATAAAGGGCATTTAGTAACTTTACCTATTGGTGCCTTAAAATGCAAAGTACATAATGTATTATGTAAAGGCCAACCGGCGCCTGTGTCAATGCGGATCTCTTTGCGCAATGATAAATATATCTTCTGTTATTCCTCTAGGATTACTCTATTTGCTTGGTGCGTCTACTTTCTTCGCTTTACGCACTACGCTCTGATAAAGATGATACGTTTAATTGTAACAGAAACGTCTACACATTGAATTAGACCCAACTGCGTCACTTTCTACTGCAGTAAAAAATAAATAAATCGAAGTGTGTCCTTTCTTTAGGAAGTCATAACAAAACCTCGCGTGTTTGTCGAAATGTCTAGGTCAAGGTAGAGTGTCATTTCACCTTGCTGAAGGACAGCTGTATTTACTGACGTATGTAAATGAATATAGGGGAGGTCCTTTGGCAAAAAACACTGAATCAGTTTCACATTGCAGCTCTGGAGTTCCTGCATGGAAGGAAAAACGAGACGTGGCGAAATCGGGTGAATCTCTGCTGCCATATAGTCTCTGCGTATAATTTGTAGGATTTATTATTCACTTTGTAGCCTTGGGAAGTGTTTACTTTTTTTCTTTTTCTTCTTTTTGTTTTCGGCTAAATGGGTGATCACGCATTCGCTTTACAGCTGCCAGGTCCTTCTAACATCATACCCCTGCCTGAGCTCTCCCAGTTCATCAGATACTACAACAGCCCAGCGAGCCCGGTGTATGATCTCCTCAATTACAATAATAATAACTCATCGTGTCTGTTTCCCCCTGTTGCAGCTCAGCAAACCATGCAGGATGATTTACTGATGGACAAAAACAAAGCCCAGCCTCACCATCAGCAAGATCCGACGCAAGTAGACCCTCCTCCCTCCACACCGACACCGTCATCGGAGCCCACTTCTTCTTCATCCGAGTCGGAGAGCCCGTCGACCGGGAGCAATCAAGCTGCTTCAGCGCTGAACAGCGGCAGCAAGGACAAATTGCCGATGGAGTCGCCGATCCTGCCCGGCTTGAGCTTCCACCACCAGCCTCAGGAGACCGGTGGCCCCCTTTCCTCCCCTTCCTCTTCGTTTGGGAGCACTTGGTCCACGGGAACCACAAACGCCGTGGACGACAGCCTTTTCCAAGGAATACCCTCCGTGAACGGAACGATGCTTTTCCAGAACTTCCCCCACCATGTCAACCCGGTATTTGGGGGCAATTTCTCCCCGCAAATCGGCCTGGCTCCCCAGTCCCAACAGCATCAACAGCAAGCCCAGCAGCAGCAGCCCCAGCAGAGGAGATCTCCCGTCAGCCCCAGTCAAGGCCCCTTCCCCCAGAGAAACGCTTATCAGACCATCATGAACAACAGTAAGGGGTCTTCATCGTCTTCCTCTGCCTCATCGTCCGCTTGGAATAATCACCAAAACGCCGCATGGAGCACAGCCTCCAATCCGTGGAGCGGGCTGCAGGCGGGCAGAGACCCGCGCCGAGCGGTGGGCGTCGGGGTAGGGGTCGGGGTTGGAGTCGGCGTCGGTGTGCCGTCACCCCTCAACCCAATCTCCCCGATGAAAAAAACTTATACCAGCAATGTCATAGCACCCCCCAAATTCCCAAGACCCGGTCCCCTCACACCAAAGCCCTGGATGGAGGAGAGCGCATTCAGAACTGACAACAGCAACAACATACTACCTTTCCAGGTAAACACAGACAACTGTCGCTTTAGAGTTTTACAATACACTTTCACTTAGTTGTCGACCCCTAAAGGCTTAATTAGAAAGCCTTTTTAAGGCATCAGGTCCTGAGACAGAGCTGTGTTGACAAAAGTAAGGTCGTCCTGAATTCATCAGCACCTTGAAGTCATTATTGGTCCATATGGTTTATGTCATCACCGAGAGGAACAAAACTACAGTAAGGAAATAATAGTCTTACATAATTTCTAGCCCATCTCTTTTCCTATAGCTAGATAATCTCACATTTCTTTATGCATTAGTCTATCTCATTATATGCCATTGGCTAAGCCAAATAATCCGCATAAAACGATGAGCTGCCTCTAAAACGTTTGACAGATGTGATATGTCACAAATGTTGTAGTATGCTGGAGCGTTGTAGAGTAGAGGTCGAGTAAAACAACTGGTCTTGAGGTGTTAATAAACATGGATGGATATTTGTGGGGGAAAAAAGTACAATTTATTACGTCAAGGTGTTAATTTTCCTGACAATTTACCCACAGATGGATTTAAATGACGCGCGATGCATTTACGAGCTTATTGTAAACATGAGCTCACGGTTATAACGAGAAAGAACTCGTTGAACTAATTGGAATAAACAGATTCCGTCACAAAGCATATTGATTCATACGTCCCATTATTAGTCTAAAAAAGACATCCTGACAGCTACGATCGACCATATGAGCACTGAAGGTGTCACTACCCAGTAAAGCCGAGGCCGGGTTGGCATTTTTCTTGGCATGGTTGGCATTTCTTCGGCGCATTTCTTAGAATTTCAATATTTGCGACAGTACCTGAAGTTATCACACATACACATATTTGATTGGTTAGAGATGTGAAAGAGGGTGGAGTTTAACCTTCCAACCCCAGACTACAAAATAGAAGTTAAAAAAGCAGGGATATTGTTTGATAAATAAAAATAGCTAACTAAACCTAATGATGTGCGATACCACTCATTTTCTTTTCAATCTGATACCAAGTAAAATACGAGCAAGTATCAGCAATACCGATCCGATATCACTACTTCGTACAAAAACTTAAGGTCAAAAACTTAATAAAATCACTTTTAAGGCAGCCTACGCTGAGGGGAAAGGAAATGAAAGTTACATGTTTACTGACTTTGACCCTGAAATGAACTGAAATTAGCAGTAAAATGGATAAATTAATATATAAATGCCACAATAATTAAATAACACCTAGTTAACCATCATGAGAGGGATTGATGTTATTCTCTGTCTATCCTATTAAATATTTTTAAATATTATTCATCCATATTTTTTATTTTTAAAAATCCTATAATGGCTGTTTTACTGAATATTTAATGACATCAGCTGCTGCAGCTTCCTTACTGACTGAATCTAGGCCTGTTGAATTAATGTGAGCTGATCTCAGGGACACATATCAATCCAAGCTGAACTCATACAGATATTTATTGCAGCATTTTCTTATTTCATGACCATATTTATTATTCTACATAACAAAACAGGATTCAATAGTCTCTAGAACAAGGGGAACTTCTGTTGTGTCAACATCAACACAAAAACCCGAACCTAGCAGAGAGATGAAAATCACTTTCCCAAAATTTATCATCAGTGGCTCACAGCTCCACATTTCCTCCCTCTGAGTACCTGCCTGCAGCATCAAAGGACTCCAAGAGTGACGTGTCTCGCCCTTGTAGCACGTGTACCGCCAATTTCCTCCTCTTCCTCATCATAATTTAATTATATATTGTGTTATGGTAAACCTTCAGGTGTTTAAGGAAGTTTGTGGTGTTGCTACAATGACTATGTCTTCCCACACACATCATGTCATTTCTGTTCAGCTCCACACGTGATGCTACGCCCTGAGTGAGTGAAAGATGCGCTGCTGCACCCCTACGCTGTGCCATTTCACATATAACTTTGGCAGGTGGAAGAAAAAGTAGTTCCTGCCAACTGGGTATAACTTAGAGAAAATCCTGACATCATAGTTAATTTCCACTAAATTCCAGTTCGTGATGGATTGCATTTTTACCCCAAAATCAGTAAAATATTGATATTCAAACATGAAAATTGATTCTAGAACATAAAAAGCTGGTATTGGTAGTATTGGTAATATTTTGGTATTCATCTGCACATCACTATTGATAAATAAAAATAGCTAACTAAATCTACAGAGTGCTTTAGCTAGCATGATGTTCTTATAAAAACAAAAAACCAAAACATTTAGTAATACAAAAGCTGATATAATTGTCTGTGTTCTGTCATGGGAGGGTTATATGGCCCTGAAAGCTAACATTACATGCTAAGTGGTGTTCTGTTTAAGAAACAAAAACTGAAGGATAGCAAAGAAATTAGCATTCACGTAACAATTTTAAGAGGCCATTATAGCATAATGGTGATTAACATTGTATAATGGCATAATGATTGAAATGAGACCAGTTCTGACTTTAAAATTTCCCCCTACTAATATCTATATAGTTTATCACCTTTTGTACCTAGTTTCAAGGACCCGCATGTCCAGTTTCATACTGGTTTAGATTCATTTTAGTCCTCCATTGTCCTTACTTGACTGTCGTACCTATCTGAGAGGAGTTGCTTTAGGAAAAAAAAGGAGGAAAAAAAAAGAACCAACAAACATTTCCAATGGTGTCTACAGTTTCACTAAAATGGAACAATGTCCAAGACTTTAAACAGAATATAAAACATAATATAGTCCTAGGGCTTTGATTGTTTAGTTTTTTTTATTATGCTGAGAAATTTCAAAACACTTTTGTTGTTCATATGTTTAAGGAGCTTAAAATAGAGCTAAAGTCCATATCTGAGGGAAGAGTTGACAAACATGAGCTGCACTAATATTATATAGCTTATTCACATTGCTAGTCACGTGCACGACCTATGTTTAGCTATGCTGCCTGACAAACAAGACAGCATATTAAGGCAGCCTCCCTGATTCTCCCTTCTTAAGTTACTGGCTTACATTAAAATGACTACTTGTTTATCAATCAAAGAAAGAACAAAGTTCACACCAAATTGCTAACCCGCTTCTGCAGAGAAGACTTCGTGTGCAGAGGAACTGCAGCCTGACACACGGTGAAATTCCAGCCGTCATGTAACGTACAGCCTTAAGAGGAGATGATAGTTCTGTATGTGTCAGTTGGCCCTCTCTAAGTTTTGTTACTGAGTTTCCTCAGCTGTACGCCTCTGTCTGTGTTCTCTTGGGTGGATTACAGCTCAAGTTAACACCAGGAGAAAAGGCCAGGGGGCCACATGTCAGTCTATATGTAGTGGTTTGTGCTGAAGGCAAATATTAGAGATAAAGTAAATCTGTCTTTCACTCATGTGGTCAAATGTGGCCAAAGGAAACATTAGGATTGGACCGTACTTATTATTAGCTGTTTCACCCGGTTGTCTTGATAAAACTGACACAATTAAGGTGCTCAACTTTTAGGTTATTGCATCCATTTAAATTATATCTACTAAAGCAGTAATGTGGGTTGTTCCTTTAAGATGAAAAGTATGCAAAAAAATTTTTGTGTTTCTCTGTATGTTTTTTAAATTATTGGTGTTTCTGCATTACACTTGGTCCCTGGCTGTAACTCACACCTACCTGTTTAACAATTACACCCATAATTGCAGAGTATCTATCACCAGGATGCAAGGTCAGTGTGCTACACGTCAATCGGCCTGCTTACTGAAGTGAAACTCAGAAAAATCAATGAGCTGAGCAGCCGGCAGGACACACACAACAAACACAGCTCCTGCGGCATCATGTGAACCACCGGTGGTGGATGTCCTTGTTGTCATTGTTTAGAATTCTCTTGATATCCTTCACATGTCCAGATAAACCGCAGGCTGAAACACAGAGTCACATGTTGCTCTGATATGTGCTCGTACTCGTCTGCTGCCGGCTGGAAGGCCGAGGAATTCGTGGAATTCAGTTTAACATGTCAGTGTCGGGCTCGAGACGCAAAGTCACACAAGCTCTTTGGAAGATCTGCTGATGTGAAATGATTGTAATTGCAATTATTTAGTGTTCATCTGCGAGTGGAATCAGACCAAGAAGGAAGTTAGCAGGCAAGCGGACAGGGCAGGTTTCCCACTCAAATGCAGTCTCATGCAGAACAGCAGGGACTTTGACAAGTTTAAAGGTGTATCCAGTTTGATTTACATTTGGAGCTTCGTGTGGTTTAACTTAGACCCAAAATTTTCTCATTTTGGTTTTCAAACAGCCTTAAATGGGGTGCTAGTTCAGTTTTCAGAAAACCTGTCAGTTTTGATGATACGATTGCCTGAATTGGGGGGAAAAGGAATAAGGGATGGGTTATAAATAAGAAAAATAGTAATTACTGTCCTTTTAAGGGGAAGGTTCATGAATTTATTATGACTATTTTGGGTATTTTATTTATACAAGTATGAATATTAAAATAAAACTGTAGTATATATGTAGATGGGTTATGAATTGTAATATTAGCAGTTTTGGTTGTTCTCATTGACATCTATTGTAATCGATTACTAGTTTTGAATACAGAGGAGGTCTAATGTTTTTGTATTAATAGGAAATCTCCTCAAATAAATTTTTAGATATGCGTAGCTGTTTATCATGAAGCACAGCGTAATCATGAAGGCAAGTCCTGACAGAGTTATTAATTTACAGGGAGAACCTTTAATTCTCTTTTTAGGAATGGGCTATGGGTGCAATAAGGAACTAATAAAAACACTTTACATTTAAACTATGGCGCAGTGTGTATCCTGTACCTGGTGTTTTTCTTTTCACTTCCTATTTGGAATTGAGTTTCAATTCTCTGCCCTGGTATGAGCCGACAGACCCATCTTCCTTCTAAATCTGGCCGCCCTTATTCTTCCTGAGCGGACTTTATTTTTAACAGATGTTTAGTCTTATCTTAAATGCCTGTGCTGTTTCTTATCTTGATTTACCACACAAATGCTTTTGTATCTTCTTTATGTGTCACGAGGAAAGATGAGCTGCTCTGTAGTGAAGATATGGCAACTAGAACCTCCATTCCACACTTTTGTGATGCGTTCAAGAGCAAAGCCTGTTTGGGATTATTCTCTTCAGGTTGGTTAACTATACAGTGGGTTCTCCAGCCGCTGCGCATCATCGCGTTCATCCACATGTGTCAGAGAGGAGGGGAAGAGGTGGAGGAAACTAAAAGCTCAGCGTTTTAAATGTTTACCATTTGTACCAAGTGGGCAGATTTTTATCTGCGTGGTGCTGTCGGCTCCAGAGTTGGGGGAATAACGCTTTTGAATGCTCAGCCGAATGGGCAACAATAGCCATGGTGTGCAAACAATGTGGCCCCAGTTTGGCCAGCGGACACAGGACACAGCTGCCAAGCTCAGCTTTGGTGCGCTCTCTGGCCTTACCTTTGGCACACATGTTGCTCCCATCAATGTATTCTCACATCGTGGGAAGCAAAACATTAAATCAACAGTAAGTGGTTCAGGTGTCTTATTTTAGTATGGCTACTCTGGATTGGAGCGGACCAGCCAGCCTTATGAGGTCACTGGGGTTTTGGGAGATTTAAAAGCAAAGACCTAATCAGGCACATACAACAGTTGTTAGCACCTCATGACTGCACAGGAACCAGCTTAAACACTTGAGGGCAGGTTCAAAACCTGTCGGATCAGGTGGAACTGATTTCCCGTCAGATTGGTGACAAAAAACAGATTTCATAACTAACATACTCCTTCTTTGATCATATGTAACTTTAGACAGTTTTACGCACGCATTTGTTAAATTGTGACAACTTTAGTTTAACTTGTTTCTATTGAATAGAGTTTATTCTCCTGATGGTATTAGCCTTGTAAGCCATGTTAGCACTAGATGATGTGAAGATTAGCTCTTGATTAGCCCAACATAAAATTAATATACATATTTGCTGGTACTTATTGAGGATTCTCTGCCTCTTTCTTATTCACAACTAATTATGTTTGGAGATCTGAAGTTGGAGCGTCTCTTTTTAGATCCAAAATTATTAATGCATCAATTTGGAGAATAAGTTGTGGATAAAGTGATAATGAACAAAGCAGAAAGCTTCAGTGATAGCTTAATTTTGCTAAGTTGACGCCCAGACTAGAAGCTGCAAACCTCCAGAGGCTCAGCAGTAAAACGAGGAATACTTAAATAATTACAAGAAAGCTGAACAGGTGACGCATAGTTGATGAATTTATCTTGCCTCTGGCATCCCCAACTTTGGAATCCATGTTTTTACTTTCTTACATTTGCTTTTCAAATGTGAAAAAGCTTAAGATTTGCATGTCTGTCAACATCATCTGCAGTATCCGTCCTCCCCCGGGCTGACACATATTTTCTGTTTTTACCTGTAGAATCTCGGTGTAATTTGCCATTTTTGACCACTTTTTTTTATCTTCATTATTTACCTTATATATATATATATATATATA
>CM047990.1:8241940-8256715 GCA_026261665.1 Melanotaenia duboulayi | reverse complement strand
ATTGTTAGATTAAAGATAGTGGATAATTAGTGTTACTGGTTGACTTGAGGAGAGTGACATGAAATTACACACTGCTAAGTGATTTAGCACATGAAATGGATGCTTTCTGGGTAGGTGTTGATGCTATAGGGTGACTTACTTCTGGCTGCAACTTAGCAATCGGCTTGCAGACTGGTTAGAGCTATCAATCCTCCCACCTGGAAACCATTAAGTATATGACACAGCACTTAATATATCCCTTAAGGATTGCTTAAGCAGTCTATGTGAAATGGCATAATGCTACTGTAGAGAATAGTTTGAGCTGTAACTGCAGGAAGTCGTTGAGGGGAAAGCAAACACTGACAGTGTTTGGCTTCGTACACCTGTAGACGGAGCCACCGGTCGATGGAAAATGGAAAATATGAATTTTAAGCACAGTTCAAGTCCGATGAGTAACAGTCCCGTTTCAGTCGTGTGCTTCTCTAAAAGGAATGAATGGGTGTTTCCCTGAAAACCTTCTCAACAGTAGAGCCCAGATGTTGCACTTATATCTCTTCATAAGATGAAGTTGTGCTGTGAAGGGCTCTGTGAAGCTTATGTTAAGGACAGAGGTTTAGTTTAGATCATGCTGCTTGAAACACCTTTTCTTTTTGTCTTCTTTTTTCATTAAGGATCAGTGACGTCAGATGAGCTTAATGTGGTCAAAGGGCAGTATTTGGTTTGTCAAATGTTCCAGTTGGTTTTGACCTCTTGAACTTCTCAGCCCTCATAGTTAGCAACACATGAGATGATTTGATCTAAAGTGGGATGTTCCTGTACTTTAAACGGCCTTTAATGACTGCGCTGAGATAAGCTGATGTGTTTATTGGCCGTGTTAAAGGTTAGATCACACCTTGCCTCCAACATTATCAGAGTGCAATGTTTTGTTGTGGTGAAACAGTCATGACTCCTGTAAGCATGACCAAGCATATACAGTCTAAGCTACAAAACAAGTCTGAGCTTGTTGTTTTTTTTTATTAAATTAGCAGTTTGTCCAGATTTCACAAACTGTGAAAGCTGTTGAAACCGTGACTCTCTGCCAAGTACTGCTCCAGGGTTAACAGCTAATTATTTGAAGGACACCTAAGAGTTTTATCTTTATTTCTTTTACAGGGCTTCACAAAAGTCTCAAGCCACTTATTATTTCTTTGTATTTTCCTTCCAAGGTTCTAAAACTTCTCCAGACTTTTTGAACGTCTTTCAAAGCTATTCTGTGGACATTGGCTGATCTTTGTCACTAATTTTCAGTATAGACACTCTGTTAATGCATCTTCTCAAAATGTCCGAGATAACACAATTTGACCAACTGAAGGATTTTTGCAGCGGATAGCTTGAAGGTGTGCACATCTCAGCATGGTGTGTGCAGTCAGTTCTTAAATGTAAGAAATTGTACAAGTGGACAAAAGAAGAAGCAGCAAGCTTATCTGTATCTTACAGTGACATACTAAGGAAACAGAAAGAAAACAAAGACCTAAAACAAGACCTGAGAGATGGATTTTAGGTAATGAGTTTCAGAAATGGTTTCCATGTAGGGTGGCTGTTTAGAGGACATTCTTAAAGAAAGAAAACATGGAGGAAATGCTGATAGAAATGCTTTGTTTGTTTGCTTGTCTTGTGTTATTTTTTCTGCCATTAAGAAGGTTGTCACAAGGGTTGTCTTTTCCGTTAGTGCTGATATTTCCACACCTTCCTGTCAGCACTCCCACTCTTTTTCTCATAACGTCTGCTGGGTCTTTCTTCTAGAGGTGTTACTAGGGGGTTTAAGTATGTGCAGTAATGTGGACCAGAAGGAGCAAAACCACAGAAGCTGAGATTAGCTGCAGGTGGGATTCAGTTGGTAGTTACAGGTTGTCATTTCCATATTGCTGCTGAGGAACTAAAAGAACAACATTTTTTTAGCTGATGTGTTAAATGTCAGTCAATAGAAGACAAAGTTTACAAAATGTTTGCAGTGTTTCAGTTTGTTAATAATCTTTTCTGATTTGGATATCTTAGATGTCCCCCTAAGGGTGCTACGTCCCAAATGGATTGTGATGGACAATGTCACTGTCCACTTTGTCGATCAAGTCAGATGGGTGAAGATGGGTGATCTGCAGTCAACAAAGCGGGTGATGCGTTTCTTCCGTCCCCAAATGCGACCACCATGGAGAGGCTGAGAATAGCTCAGGTTCTCTGTGTGGAAATGTCACCAGAACAGCAGTGGCAGCAGCAGCAGCAGCAGCCGCCATGCAGGGGCCCCTCAGGCCCTGCCACTCAGCTCCAGGGGAAACCAGATGGCACATGCCCAGAGTTATTTAAAGGCTTCAGGAAGGCAACTGTCCCCCTGTGTCACCCTTAATGATGAATGTAGACAGAAAGGCGAGCTCAGACCTCATGTTTGTTGCAACGTTTGCTTTCCAATCAGCAAAGTCACACATTTGATTGCCAAATGTTTGGTTAAAGTGTGCCTGCTTAGAATGTACATTAAGTCTTCTCTTTCCGAGAGAGGGAACTATGAGTTGAAAACTTTTAATCTGACTGGAGGATTAACAAACAGGCCACCCACACATTTACCAATACGCATTTCAGCACCGCTGTTCCTTGGGGGTGTTGAACTTGGAGGACAGCATGGCCTGACTATCACACAGAGCACCTTTTGGATAGTTAAATATCACCCCACAGCGTCTCTGTTTTGGTTTTATCTTTGAGATAATCACTTGAAAATGGCAAAAACGAATGTGGCAGAAGTTCACATAGCGTGTCGCACATCTACGTGTTCATCGTGCATGCTCATACTTGACACGCTCTGTTGCCTGGATTCTGACTTTTCTGAGTGAGGAAATCTGCATCTGTGGAGCTGCAGGGTGGCCCAGGCCTAACTGCTGGTTCCCACTCTTGTTTGCAAGCCGGGGGGGGGGGCTCCTCACAGTCTTCTATCTGTCTCTTGTGCTCACATTATGAAACTGTTGACATGCCATCATGTTTGCGTCGCAGTGGCTTGCATCATATCCATGTCACGTGTGGAAGTGGGGGAATATTGACATATGTGTTGTATTTTATCTAAAACCAGATTAGCTTTTTCGACAAATAAATTTTTCTAGCCTTGTCTGGCATAAGACAAACAGAGGTAGAGATAACTAGGAAGTCTTGTGGTTAGGCACCCCACGCCACTCTCTTCCCATGACAGCACTGACAGATGGGCTCATGTCACACATACACACCTCAATGATAGCAGCTCTGTTGAAATTCTCGCTTTGTGTTTGCTTTTGTTTGCGTGAGCATCAAAGGAATGTATGCCTCCACCTTGTTTTTCATACCTCTAGTCTTTGTGCCCATGTATGACTTCTGAATAATTTGTTTATTCATTTCAGATTCATCATACTGTAATTAGCTTTGTCACGTTGCACACAGCAGAGCGGAAATGAACAAGCTGACTTTTATCAGAAATTTTCATTTAATAATTTTTCTTTTTTTTTGTCTCAGGACGTATGGGACTCAACATCCATCATCCCGGAGCAGATCACATAATGCAGCTGAATAGTAAGTCACGTTTGCATCGTAAATGCTCCAGATATGCAGATGAATGTCACTGCTGCCATTTTGTCTCGCATGCTCGAAACATAACCGTGAACAGGAGGTGTTTTGTGATTTAAAAACGTGCCCTGGCTACAGGAGCCTGTGCTGGACACACCTGCCGACACTTTGCCAATGCCTGTATTCCCTGAGATCGTGAACCTTGGGCAGACCTTCTAACCCTGTGGGAAGTACACTTGACCTGAAATAGCGCTTCTAAAAACACCCCAACATGTAAGACTATATTTCTCATCAATGTCCCACCGGCAGGCAGATAACCAACGGTGACAGCAGGCGGGGCGGGTGGGGGTGAGCAGGGATTTTGCTGAAGCAAGCACAAATCTGTCCAGATCTTATAATTCTGACAGAGCCGTCTCTATCAAACAACAACTGTGATGTGAGTCAACAGGGAGGATTTTTTTTAAAACGTAAGATTTTTACTCAGTGTTTCTCCTCCATTTTTTCCTCTCCAGCTTTGAGGCATCATTGAAACGATTTTTCTTCTATTTTCTTTGAATGGCAGTAACATTAAAGTGGAGAAGATTCCTCCCTCCAGGTTTATTGTTGTTGTTCACTTGACAACGTAGTAGAAATTGCCTTTGAAACTTTTAAGTCGAGCAGAGTAGAAGACATATTAGACTCATCATGCCCACAGGAATAACCCAGTTTCCTCTCAAACACTTTCTGTCTTCCAGACGCCACACAGTTTGAAGTTTGTACTTATTCTTAGCCCCTCACTTCCCCCTCCTCCCTCCCCTTCTGGGTCATATTCTCTTTCTCTCTCTCACGGAGGCATCCGATGGTTTCCCAGCTCAAAGTTCTTTTCATTTTGCCCCGGTTGCTAGGTGACTTTGTTTTTGCCAAGGCCAGACAGTGAGAGGGCAAAGCAGAGGGACTACGCTTTTTTTTTTTTTTAGTTTTTCTTTTTTTTTGCATTGGAGAACCAGATCTTTTTTTTTTTTAATGAAAACATAAACAGGGAGAAGAGACTCATAGACAATATATTCATTGAGTGAAGCTAAAGGGGCAATGGAGCCCTCACAATGCAAAGGCCCATATTGGTTTTGGAGGCGACTAGTCTGCTTTTGTGACTGAAAAGTTTAGAAGTGCATGAGGGTCTGCTTAGTGCAGAGTTACCCTCTCCTGCTGTTTGTTGGCATTTGCACTGTCTTACAATGCATTTAGCCACCTTTGTAGTTTCATTTTGCGGCCCAGCGGGTTTCCCATCCAACCAGTTTGTGGGAACTTTTCAGAGATTAGCTGATTTGTGCTATAAAAAAAAGTGAGCTTTATTGAGTTTAAAGGTTCATTTTCACCTCAGAAACATAAAAAAAGAAACAAGAAACTGTGGTCCTCATTGTTACTCATTTATTTACTTAATGCATCTTTTCGATTTTCTTTGAGATGCTGACTGAATTTCTTTTTTGTGTGGGTGAGATTATGGACCGTGCAACAATTTGCTCTTAGGTTGACATGGTTGCTGATCTGCTACCTGAAAAAATATTGCATTTCCATCGATGTGCATCAGTGGGGGGATAGGGTTTTTTGGGTTGAATGCATCTTCTTTCTTTCGATAGAAACACGTCTTCATATTCAAAAACTAAAAACATTTTATCCTTATTGCCCTTGTGGATTTTTGCAATCCTCATCATATTGAAAATAATAAGTAAAACCAAGTCAGCATTCCTGTCAGTAATTAAATAAAATAAATAATAAAAATATATAAAAAAGCTCTATGAACTGTGGTAGCATCTCCCCAACAAAAGAGCTGTTGGTTAAAACGAAGGAAAAGATTAAATTAACACCTAATTTGGCAAAGGAAATTGGTTGTATTCAGCAAAGACTTTGAGCAAAAATTGAAAAAAGGAAACATACAGGTTCAACCATAAACCATCTGTAACAGCCAAACAGAAAAAAAGGCTAACAGTGGCCTAAAGAGAGGCGGTCATGAGCTGTGGACGATTGAATGACAGTGAAATCCAGTTATGAATCTGCATCAGATAAGGAGATGATGAGAGAGCTTTTGTTTAGTCCAAAGAAAAATATAAAAATAACTGAAGAAAACAACCAAATTTGCACAGTCATTAATCTCATTGCAGCAGTCGTAAGAAGGTCAGATGATGCTGTGGCTCTTTTATCAGGATTATAGTCAATTTAGCCAAAGAACAGAGTTTTATATACATTCAATGACATTACCAATAAACAGCTCGGGTCTAAAACTGATGGAAACCTATGGTATAGGGGGAAAAAAGGCCCATCTGATCTAGTCTGATCTGTCATCTGCTATACAGGGACGTTTAAGAATAAGAAGTCTTTATTTGTCAGTACATATCACAGGGAAACCTTCAAATTAGCCCCTCTGCTTTTGACCTATCACTAGTTACAGCCACAAGTAGCAGTGGGCAGTCGTGTACAGCACCCAGGGAAGTTTCATTTAATTAGTTACAGCAACTATATATTTTTTTCCATGTATAGTATGTTTTATAAAGCCAGGATCCCCATCTTTAAAATAAAATAGTTTTGTGTCTTCTGTCCGCTTCAACATGAAACTACTAAATGATGGCCTTGTAAAAGTGCTGATTCCATTTTTATTTATCTTGAAGAGATTATAAACACTGTAGTGATGGCAAAAAAGCCTTGCAACCTCAGAGAATATGACGTGGAGTTGTCCCGAAATCTCAATGGCAATATGGAAATAAAATAAATGTTATCAGATTGTTGTAGGAAGACCAATCTAACCAGTGTGCCTTAATTTTTTATGTCAATATAAACTGCCTTGTTTCCTGTAAGTCAACAACTAGAGTTCATAGTCCGTGTTATCTGTTTCATTCAGTTTGCCAAGTCGCAGCAGAATAATAAGCACTACTGAGAAGATAACGCAGATCATTTTGGGAACGACTGACTTTTGTGACCACCGTGGGATTGTCGTCTTGCTCTGCTGTAGATTTAAATTTGCTCAGCTGTGATGTTATAACCTGTTATCCACTGCCCCCCTCCTCATCTTTCCATGTTCTTCTCAGATCCTCCAGCCATGTCCATACATGTTTCTTATCCTCTGGAAAGTTTCCATTCTCATCTGACCTGCTTTTCCTGACCCAATAGTCACTTTTAATATTTTACCAGGGCATGATAATGACTAACCTGCTCTACCTCCGGTCCTACGTGCACTCAACTTTATGGCCTCGTTTGTGAATATTCAGAGAAGACGCCAACTGTTGTGGGTTCATTAAACTGTGATTACAATCTCCAGCTACGTGGCATTGCATTATGCTGCTAAGTATCTCCACCGTTTCTGTGGCTAAAGCTCACCTTTTGCCCTCCTAACCGTGCCGTGTCTGCATGGCTCGGTTGCCAAGGCAGGTGCAGCAGGTTTACTGCTGCCAGGCTGTCAGAATCACTCCTTCCACTGCTGAAGCTCAGGCGTGGCCACATGGAGTTTTACTGTTTATTTAGAAATGTTGCTGGTTTGGTTTATTTCCACACAACCCATGTATCTGTCTCTCTTTCCTGTCCTTGTTCCTGCCCCAACCCTTTTGTCTCTCCTTGTGTGTCCCCCACTCCCACCTCCCACAACCTCCCAAACTTTGCGCTGACAAGCAGCCCGGAGCTATGGCCGCCGAAGAGGTAACTTGTGGCGTTTTATCTGGGGTTCTGCTTGCCATGTCGGCAGTGTCTCGCACCGAGGCTGAGAGGGGTCTTAGTGTGGTGTCAGCTTCCGCTTCTCATCTGTGCTGTGATTGAATGAAATCATATTAGTTTTGACAAACTTTTTCCCATCTTGTGCATTTAATCAGGAAGGGTCCATCAAATCTCTCCAAATGAATCTTGTTTTCTTGATTGTAACAGGGGAAATTTTTCTTTTCTCTCTATTCTGAGTCAGTCTTTCTACCTGTAATGTTTCCAATATGAGCAGAATGGGAAAAATGCATCCCAGCAGTTAAAATCAGAAAATTTATGCATATATATGGATGAATTGCATGTGGTTTTATGATCCAACCGAGATGGACTGGCTTTTCTGAGATTAGCACAACTCTGCCACCAAAATAAAAAACTAAACCTGTTTGATTGAACTGATCCCAGAATTTATTTCAAGGGGTTTTCTTGACAGTATGCTGGCTCAAAAGTAATTCATCATCTTAAAGGCAAAGATGTGTGATTCCAATAAGGCTCATCTCTGATTTGATGTGCTTTTTTTCTTTTATTTTCTTTTTTTTTACTAATTCTGTCTTTCTTTAGAAAGACTGCTGTATAACATCTGTGAAGCCATGGCAGCAGTGGGCTGTGGGGATTAGATGTTAGAGCTTGAATGAACTGTTGTCTTCACAAAACTACTTTTGAAAAACATTGCTTTGTAGGTGAACAACATAGCAGAGAGGGAAATGCAGAATTATTTTACTTTGTATAAATGAATGGACATATGGTTGTAAAATAAATAAATATACTTGTAGAATTATAGTTGGCTGTTCAACTGTCCATTCATTCCCTGAATATGAGCATCTTCTATCTGCATTCTCTTGAAAAAAAAAAAATTGTATGCCTTTTCTAATTCATCTGGTTGTATGTAAAAAATTAAAAAANCTAATGCATCTGGTTGTATGTAAAAAATTAAAAAATTGTGAGAAACCATCTTTTCTTTTTATATGGCAAGGAAAACAGGACAAGTGCATGGGTGCAGTCTTTAATTAAGACATGTGCAAACCTGAATGGAAATACAGTATATGAGGCAAAAATTAGCTTGTTCAGTTAACAAGCTTGAAAGTCAAAATCTGGTTTGACCACCTTCAAACGCAGTCTGAGCTCTCCTAAACAAGCTTCCTTGTAATTTCTTTAAATAGTCTTCAGGAATGATTCTCCAGACTTTTAAAATTATTTTTCAAAGCTCTTATTTCAATGCATTTTATCTGTTTTCTGTCAAGATGATCCCATACTGCTTCTATAATGAGGTTTAGGACCTGGGGAGGAATCGTCACTCCATCGGACCTTTTTCCTCTAATTTTCAGTCCAGTTCTTGTATCATTTGGCATACTTTAGCCTGTTCTGCCTGTTTTTTCATAGACTGTTTCTGTTGAGGCTTCGGCCAACAGTATGTGGATAAACTGAAGGTCCAAATGCATCACTCAGGTTCTGCGTCAGGTCACTTTAAGATATTGTTCATCTACTGTTGATATTTTTTTTTTTTATAAGGCCGGACACTTCTTTTTTTCTCCTCTACTTGTCCAGTTTCGTCAAACTTTTAAAGGACACACTGCACATATGGCACACACTGAAATAAGCCAAGTTATTTTGCTAATAGCTCTTTTAAAATCATCTTGTTAGTGCAAAAATGATATTTTCTGTCTGTCAAACTGTGTTAACTGTGATGCTTCTTTGCACCAAGCTGCTACCTACAAAGTTAAGTTTTAAGTGGCTTAAAAAAAATAATATAAAAAAATAATTTCTGTGAAATTGCTCAGGTACAAGTACTGGACTCATAAAAAAGAAGCCATTGTTCCAAAAAACAAGCAAACTGAGCAACATACAGGAAGTCTGGAGAAACATTAGCATACTCAAGACCACTTTAAAAGATTACAAAAGAGTTGGAAGCAAAATGCAAAGAAATGAAGACTGGCTCAGGACTTTTTCACAGTTCTGTATTTTTCCATCAGCTTCACATGCATTGAAAGATAAGAAATTTTCTGTTGCTCCTGTAAGAAACTGCACTAAATAAAAATAACTTGGAACATTTTTGATGTAACTTCATAACTTTCAGAAGTACATCTACTTATTTAGGTATTATAGAATATCTTTATTACATAAGAGTCAGACTGAATGTGTAAAACCAGCTGAAAAACAAGAGTTTAGCCAGACCTATGATAGTAATTTGTAATATAATAACTGCGGCTGCTATAATGGCTTCCATATGTGAGAAATTCACTGTCTCTTTCACACCCTCCCTCCCTTCTTACTTCATGCTCTTGTACCTCTCTGTCTTCCCCTTTTATCCTGTCTATCTTTCTGGTGTCCTCCTGTCTTCCTCTCCACCAGGTCGTTCCTGTCTTTTTCCCTTTGAAGATGGCTTCCTTGACGACGGCCATGGTGACCTCTCCTTGACTCCAGGCTTGAACTCGCCAACCCGCTGTCAAAACGGAGAGAGGATGGAGCGCTACTCTAGGAAAGTCTTTGTCGGAGGCCTCCCTCCTGACATAGATGAAGGTAAATAAAGGATTGTTTTTCATTTCCATGCGAAGAGAAAGGTGTTCAACCAGCTTTGAACTCTTTTCTGAGTTAAAACCGTTCTGCAGCAGGTTTTTCCTGATGCGTATTGGGCAGAACCTTCACAATTGAAAACCTCTCTGTTCACCGTTTTTTTTCTGGTGGGGTGGGAGGTTGCCACTTACAGTTACACAAACATATGCAAACTTTGTTTTCTTGACACATTAAAATTAATTGCATGCATTATTGAGCCAATTGTTGTATTTTTTTCTTTTTTCTTTTATAACTTTTAAAAAAGCCTGTATTCTTTGGAAATCCATTTTGGGAAATTTCCATTCCTGACTGATTTTTGACTGTTTATCAACATTAGAAGGAAATTTAGAGATATGTTTGCTGTGTTGCTTAGTAATATAAAAATGGCGACTCACACAGCTGTATGCATTAGATGTTAATATCAAATTAAGAAAACTAGCAGTTGGTCAGTTTAGTACCATGAGCAGACATACTGGAAGCTAGCTTAGCAAGCTAACAGCCTTTTCCATGTAGCAAGCTTTGTTCTAAGCTAAGCTAAGTTAAGCTAGCTAGTTGCTGATTCTTAGTGTGAATCAAAAGTCAATCATTAATTCAGCCAACAATTTAGCAATAGAAAATGTTTTTAAAAAATATGAAATTAAGCTTTACTGGATGGATAGCTACAATGACACAATACTAGAATAAAAAAAGAAAAATACTAGCAGAAAAAAAAACTTAAGTTTTTTCAGGATCAAAGGAAAATGCCATTTTTTAATGCCAGTAAAGCTAGAGAAGTTTTGAGAGGGAAACAAAAATCAAACCAAACTTTAAAGTCTACAGACATTTTAAATACTTTAAGTTTAATAAGAGATGTTTACTTTCACGTATGTATGCAGATTAACTAGAACACGTACTACTGAATTCATGTACACTGTGTGCCCTTAGCAGGGTGAAAAATTCATGCGTTTCCACAGCACCAGGCAACCTAGTTCAGACTGGATGTGCTTGGCCTGTGTTCCTGTTTAATGCAGTGACTAGTACTGCAACAGGAACAGGGAAATAAAACAGAAACTGTATCTGTCTTAGCACCGAGTGTGGCTCTGTGTCAAGTCCTCTGTATCTATATTACATATACAAACACCAGTAGGTCAAATTTTATGAAAACAACATTTTATTTATTTATTCTTGTCTTTGCTTTGTTTTTGTAGATGAAATCACCAACAGTTTCCGTCGTTACGGGCACCTGGTGGTAGACTGGCCTCACAAAGCTGAGAGCAAATCCTACTTCCCACCTAAAGGTAACAGCAGGTTCTCTGGGCAGATTCTCTATTTTCCCATCTGTTATCAAAGTCTGCACCAATAAATATCACCTTAGGTGTATCGCCATGCTAGAGTTTTGTAAAGGGTCATATTACCAACAAGTCAAGGCTCAAGCTGGGCAACCTTGAAGGTGTGTGTTTATGAGAGGAACCCCCTGTTGTTATTCCATGGAGAGACACCTACAGTACATAATGACTCTTTAACTCACCACCAAGAGTTTTGAGCCAAGAACAGTTTGTTTGAATGAGTTTGAAATTTTGTTTTCTTACCGCAAAGAGTCTCAGGTGTCATTTTTGGGTAAGTAATCAGTAGCATCACCCTGCTTCGAGCCTCTGCATCACTCCATTTGGCTTGGGAGCTCCATTGTGTCATATTAGGGATGCTATTAAAGACACTCTGGAAATAACTGGCATTCCATAAGCAGATGGTAATATACTGCATCTGGAGGACCTGTGAAAATATCTGTCAGGTTTTTCCCCCACTCTCATTTTTCACCCTCTTCCCCTTGATGTATTTTTTTAATACTTGGGAAGTTTATTTTAAATAGGCTTTGCAACAACATTCAAAGCCAAGAGGAAAAATGAAGCATCCTTTTAGGGGAATGAATGAGCTAATGTAGCTGGAGGACGCCGCCATGTAAGGGGAGAGGACATGGGGGGGGCTAGAGATCTGTCCAGTGTTCTTTTCTCACTCTAATTTAGATCCTCCCCTCCTGATCTCTGTGGGAAAACCATGGAAGTATCCTGTTTATATCACACTCTCCATCATTGACGGCAAGGGAGCTTGGACAAATGCCTGGTGGTAGATTTTTAGTGCCTATAGCGTCAGGGTTGATGTAGAATTCACATCTAGAGGTCATCAACCTTTCCTCCTGTTATATGTCCTTCCAAGCTTGACCGAATGGAAGGTAGCTGTCACTTTCCGTTCTGCTTCGCATTAAGCTGCCGGCAGCATGTGTCTGTACAGTTATGAAAGTGTTTTGGTTTGGATGAGTCATATTGTGGCTCAGTCTTACTTCAGGGCGAAGGGTAAAGCTCTTGTGGTGCTTGGGGAGAGCTGCAGCCAAAAAGGGAGGAAGTAGAGACAAAGATGAGATAACTTTGTTACCAACTTTTTTTCTGACTTTTCTGGTTTCTTTTTTTACATTCATTGCACATTATTGTCAGTAGCTGGGTTGTTGGAAACTAAGCATTTCTGTATACTTTACTTTGATCTCAAACATCTTAGATTTGCCTCATCAAGTGCATCTCCTCCACGGTAACGGCGCTTTACAAAAACAGGTATATATGCTACGGCCCAACAAAAAAACAGCAGGAGAGGCACAACTACAGGCCCAAGCTGTATTAAGAGATTAAAGCTGCATTCATCAACCTTCGTGGAATGAATGTGTCCTTTATGTTGACATGGTTGTTTGACAAGACATCCGCTAGAGGGCAGTGCAGAGTTCAGAGTTCACTTCCAAGTTTTCAGTAGCATTATAGACAAACTTGGCGACAGCGAATAAGATCATGATAATGCACATTTTTAGAAAGAGACATGAAAAGAGGCAAAGCAGTAGATGACTGTGGTCTATGCAGCTACACATTTGCAAGCTCTTTAAAAACTGAAAATTACTGAAATACCCATGAAATGAATGCAGAGGAGGGTTAGAAGGGTCTTTTTGTATGCTTATAAATGAGCTCTTATGGTTACATGTGAAAATGCAATAATTAGTATGGCAGCAATTAATACTTGCGAACTATGATGTACTTCTACAGATTCATAGTATCTTAAATTATCTGTTAAATGATTGAAATTATTATTTAAATTGTTATTTACTTTTCTAGGACTCAAAGCAACATTGAGAATTGTGTCTGATCTGACAAAGACTAAAATGACAGATGATAAAAACCTTTGATCGATATCCTCTTAAGTGCGACATCCCAGATATTCCCAAGGATGGAAGTAGTTTCTAAGTAATAGTTGTCTCTGTTTTCCCCATGAAGATGACAAACAAGTTTTTTTCTTCTTCCTCAAAGAAGCTCAGGACAACTACTTCTACTGAATTACAACCACAAGCAGCATAGCTTTTGCCACTATCCGCTGGTAACACTACTAATCGGCCCAATGTAGTCTCCTCCACATTTCTTTTTTGAATGGAAACCCTGTTAGAGGCATGCATCCAAGTTTTCTATATAGCAATTGGGGCATGGTTGGTTTGCTATGACTCCCATGTGACTCAGATCCTGAACATGTGGCACTTGCGTCAAGTAGTGACTCACATTGGGTATCAAACGGCATCTTTTAGCAAAAGAAAAACAAAGGAAAAGAAAAACTGAGCAACTGGTCAATGTGGTGCAGAGAAAAACTTTTAAAGCTACACACATTTTCTCAGGATCTAGGGGAGAGCCTAACGAACTTACAAGCAGAGCATAAACGTTTTAATATTTGGTTGCGTCTGGTCATGTGGACATGGGTACCTGCTGGTTGACTTAGTTGTCAAGTAACTTTTAAACCAACCAATGTTGTGTTCAAGCTGCAGATTATTCTGATTCCCAAAAACAGCCAAATGTTGATGTTTAAAAGTGTAATAAAGAAACAATGTAAAATGATGCACCTCTGTTTAAAACTGCACAACTCTTTAAAAAACAAACATCACCGTGGTGCTGTAGCTTTCACCCTCTTGCCTGAACACTGTCATCACTATTGTTGGTGATGAGCTTGAAATGTTAGGAAGCTATTTCTGTCTGTGGCTGGGGATAAAATGAGGAGGAGGAGGGGGGACTGTGCTGTCTGCATGATTGAATGCTGGGAGCTATAAACTGATGAAAATGGTAATGCTAACATCATACTGTATTAACCAAGCCTCCAAAAGGTTACAACTGAAGCTTCTCTCCACTACGGTTGAACAATCACCAGTTTTTATAATATCATCTGCATACAGATCTATCTAATGCTGCAAGAAACCTATGAGCTAGATTTTTATATCTTTCTGTATTACCCAGGCCTTGGTTTATCTTTTCACCCTCGTGTTACAGGATTATATCCAGTGAGTGACTCAAACTGAGATGATTAGTGACACCCAATTACTCTTCCCTTCTACTCCATCACTGACTGTTTTTTTCATTTGGACCAAAGCCTCAGCATCTACATTTGTTCAAGGAGAGCAGATGTTTGTGTCTCCCTTCGCCCACTTGCTCTTCTTATTTTCCTTCAGCTGTCAGCAGCTAGTCTATTTACATTTTATGGCATCATCACTTCCCTCTTCTGATTTAAACCTCTCACGTGATATGTATGGTGGCCTACATAAAGCCATCCATCCTTTCAGGTTTTCTTGGTAGTGTTGCAGACATAGTTCTTGGGTCACTTTGTCAGCTGGACTGAGCAGATGTTTGAACCGTCTTGTGGAAACCAAATTTGCATACACGTCTGTTCCTAAGTTAATCATGGATTTAAATTTCATCATCAAAGCCGGGGAAGTGTACAACATGATTGTGCTCACTTCGTCTAGTCATCATGGATTGGATTTCGACAAAGTTAGCGGTTGATGAAGTAACTGGGAAGAGGTTGGTCACTACTTACAGTAATGACTGACTTTTAATGACTTTTGCCCAACATAGTTATGTAGATGAATAGAAGTGGAAGCTAACACCAAAGAGCAATGCAGCTCTGTGGCTTAATTGTGTGGAATGATGGATGGAA
>CM047990.1:8226698-8239234 GCA_026261665.1 Melanotaenia duboulayi | reverse complement strand
CTTTCAGGTGTCAGTGACTCTCACATGGAATTTTTTCTTCCTGTATTAAATAGATGTGTGTTTATTTATGTGTTTTATTTTTATGAAGTTCTGCAGCTTTTAGGGAAAGTCCATTCAAAGTGTCAGTTTTTTTTTATCATTCTCCACACTCTGTCTGCCCCCCATGCACCTCCTGCTTACCAACACCTCCCCACTATTTCTGAACTTTTTGGTTTGTAAGGCACTCATTCATGCTGCTTCTCTCCACTTATTCCACCTTTCCCCTCTTTCCATCTGTCTAACTCCTCTCTCCCTCCTCCTTCCTCTGTGTCTCCCTCCTGCCCTGGGCCATGGAACACACTGTTCCCTCCCTCTGACTCTATGAGCTGCTGGCTTACTCTGCCTTTTCATGCCTTTTTCCCCTCCCTTTTTGCTATGCAAGTTGTTTTCTCTCTCTCTCTCTTAGGGAGATGTCATTGCTAAACCACATGATTTCTCCCAGTGACAAACACTTTATGCAACACAGAGACAGGGGTCTAATGTCGGGTGATGATAAGGCACGTGGAGGGCAGATACCAAGACACAAAATTCCCTTCATGTCCAGCTGAATTGTGTATTGTGATTTTTGGTACTAATAGGTGTTAACTATTAAAAACAGAGATAAGATGGTCACTTAAAGTAGCTTGTTTCATTGTGGATGTTTTTGTACAGCATAGCACTATCGCATTCAAAGACTTGAGTTTTCTTCCTCAAAGGCATCAGATTGTAATGCTTTAGCTTCATGTAGTTTGTGGTAAATTTGCAGAATTGTATGCTCATATAATTCAAGACAACTGGTCTCACTGCTGAAGACTGTCTCATCACTGTAAGAGACGCGTGAAGATGCATGTCATGCACACGCAGCAGCTTATGCACCTGCTTGTTTTTTTCTCTGATCTCCACCTTTGACGCTTGTTGCTTTTTCTCCTAACTTGTGTTTCCATCCTCCCTCCCGTCTCCTGCCCTGACACTCGCACTCAGACACATCCTCAACTCATTTGACCGGGTCTGTTGAGTCAGGCCTGTATTTTGTCACTCACCTCACATGACAGCGGCACATTGTTGTGTGCCATTTTTACACATGCGTTTTTTTTTAAAGTGACAGGT
The DNA here is from genome assembly GCA_026261665.1 of Melanotaenia duboulayi. Classification (NCBI taxonomy): domain Eukaryota; kingdom Metazoa; phylum Chordata; class Actinopteri; order Atheriniformes; family Melanotaeniidae; genus Melanotaenia; species Melanotaenia duboulayi. The sequence goes on along the minus strand of CM047990.1, from coordinate 8,238,109 downwards.
TAGTGCATACTTTTGCAGAAATGATTCATGGGGTGGGGGTGTGATCTTTGCACTTCTGTACTCAGCCTACTTGCCCTTCTCAAACAGCATCTCATATTGCCCTGATACATGCATGTTACATGTGGTATACTCGAGCTGACTGTGGACCAATATCTTGTAGCCAAGTATTTTGCAAAACAAAAAGTGGATTTAGTTTTTTCTCTGATATTCAGTCTATAAATCNGGACTTTTGGATTTAATTTTTTCTCTGATATTCAGTCTATAAATCCAATCCCAATTGCTCACCAACCCCTGTAGCTCCATGTGATGGATGTTGCCTATTGAATCGGTTTTCTGCCACTCTAAAAATGGCTTAATAGCTCTGACCTTGCATAAAGTCTCTGCTCTCAATGCTGAATAATTCAACAGTACAGACTGTCTGAATTGCTCTTTCTTTCTGCTTCGCAAGGACATCACCAAACTCTCCCCACCTGACCCGTCGCTCAGGATGACCTGCGGTGTGTTAAGACTGATCAATTTTGCATGGTTCCTTCAGGAGTGAAGCACTCTCAGCCATCTATTCTGAGGCAGCACAGGAAGCAAGGCGGCAGGATTGGTGCGATTCATGGAAGCAGGCAGACGAAAAAGGGTGGAAAAACATGCCATGCAGTCATATGCCTGCGTTAGGGCCCTACTTGTCTGAAACTATCAAAAGTTACAAGGGGAAAAAAAGAACATAGCCTAGTCATGGAGTTGTGTATTGTACAATGGCGACACCGAAAAGACTCAAACCTACCAAATCATGCCCAGTAGAAAGACTTTACAGCATTATACTCAGAATGTTGTGATTTGTAAACGCTACATGTTATAATCCTGTTGGTGTTTATTTTTAAGCCTTAAATCTGAGTTCTTGCTCTTCCAGGCTATGCCTTCCTGCTGTTCCAAGAAGAGACTTCTGTTCAGGCCTTAATCGATGCCTGCATCGAGGAGGATGGCAAGCTCTACCTGTGTGTATCCAGCCCCACCATCAAAGACAAACCGGTAAGTGGAGAAATTCCTCTAGTAAAAATAGCATGATAACTCAACTGTTTACAAAGCTTTTTATGATATGGCAAGAACAAAGGCACATCTAGAATAGATTCTAAGGTTCTGCATATAGCATTAATGGTTTATTGAGATCTGTAGTACTCAGTAACCCTCATAGCTCGTTATTACAGCACGAGAGGGCTACAGTAAAAAGTCTGAGAGCTCAGACTACACACCAAACTGAGAGAAAAAGATCTGACAGCAATTTTATTCTCATAAACTTAGAATCTGGTCTATGGTCAAGACTAAGACAGGGGACCAGTTAGCTAATATTTCTAAGCTACCATCTTGTCATGTGTTGAACTGGCCCAAGCTGTTAAAAAGCACACCACAGAATAGGTTGCTGGATGGGCCACTGGTCTTTTGTCACAATTGATTTTGTAAGCGTTCCATCACACATCATATCAGTAAACCATTTAACTGTGTTTTTTAGCAGCTAAGATTAAAACTGTTGCTCATATGGCCAATATTTTACCAACATTTCTTTCTGTAAAGGCAAAACAAATAGAAGCCAGATTTCCATTATAGAAAGTACTTGTAAAGCATTATTAGCTCATTTATTTCTTATTAAAAGTGAACTATACAAACAATAACATTTGAGAGCAGTACAGTTTTAGCTTTCTACTTCTGAGGTACAGTGAATGCAGAATCATGTGAAGTTGAAATAAAACAAAGATGCAGAAGGAGGGAGCTGGATGACCTATGTTACCTGAACAGCTCAGTAGGTAACATAGAAAAGAAAACTGAAGGGTTGGGATTTGTCTGTGTTTTTCAGTTCATAGTGACTTCAAATGCCCCAAAATACCTTGTGAAAATATGTTTTCCCCTAATATGGTCCCTTTAAATTTCAGGGAATAACTTTTAAAAAAGGATTATCCTCTGTGGACAATGAATGCATGAAATGTCACAGCAACCCAAGTTTATTAGATATTCTTTTACTAAAGAAATAACATTTGAAATGTTTGCCATTACACGAGCAGCTCATTAGCAGAGCACAGGAGCTCCATTTGTGGTTGTACAGGTACAACAGAGATTAAGAGTCGCCTTCATTTGGAACCAAACATCCTTATAGAGGCCTCTTTATGGTGTATGGGAGGAAAATGTTTTTTGGGACCAGATGATGTTTTTAATTTCAATACCATGAGAGACCACTGGTCAAAATTGCAGCAGAGCAGAGAGGCAGTTTTGTATGCAGCACGTCTGTAATCTGCTCTTTTAGAAACACAGCAAAGACACGACTGCGCTGTTTATGTACTCTGTCTTTGCAGCGGTGGATTGACTAACATCCCACCCAGCAAACATTACAAGCATGTCAGAAACAAAAAGTTTTTTTTTTTTTTAAATCTTTAATACACAGGTTCAGATCCGTCCCTGGAACCTGAGTGACAGTGACTTTGTCATGGACGGCTCCCAGCCTCTGGATCCCCGCAAGACCATCTTCGTTGGGGGTGTGCCACGGCCCCTTCGTGCAGGTAACCTGCTGATATTAATCAAATATTTTTTTCTGTGAGCTCTCAAAGCCTCTAAACTGGTTTTATAACATTGACTGGCATTGTGTGCTGAGGCCTGAGGCCATAATGAAAGTTCCCCCAGTGAGAAAGCAATCCTCATCTTGGGTTTCTAGGAAGCCAGCCCAGTGGTCATCATGTTAAGAATTCATGCTGTAATGGAAGGTTCAGTCTCTGTTACTGGGATAAGCATTGCTGGCTTGTCTGCAATATGACCCCAGCTAATTACCCCCAGCAGTTTAAAAATGCTGCTCAAATGAATAGTGAAATCTTAATTAATTAATTAATTTTATTTTACATCAAGTACAACAAAAGCAACATCACTATCATCCCCCTCCACTCATATTTTCCCGTTTTGTTTCCAGTGGAGCTGGCTATGATCATGGACCGGCTGTACGGAGGTGTTTGCTACGCTGGCATCGACACCGACCCAGAGCTCAAATATCCGAAGGGAGCTGGCCGTGTGGCCTTCTCCAATCAGCAGAGCTACATCGCTGCAATCAGTGCCCGCTTTGTTCAGCTGCAACACAATGACATTGACAAAAGGGTGAGCGAGTTCATGAGCTTCATTCACACTGCCCCTCCTCTGCAAGAAAGCAGCCTCTCGGCCACAAGCAGGAGTTTTCACTCTTTCCTAAGGCAGAACTTTGCTCAAGTTCATCTTCAGTGTATCAGAGCTTTCATTATAGCCAGGTCTTCAGCCAACTGCTCCGTGCAGCCTACAATAAGGGAAGGCCATGCCTGGCTGTGTAATCACTATGGCCTTTGGCTGCTGGAGTCCTGACAGATGTTTCAAGTTGCGCTCACATAGGGTTGGTTTAATTATAGTAGTTTCCTATACATGAATATCTACTGGGGCTGCACTGCAAACCTGTTTATTTTAGGCACACCGGCCAGCTGCACCAAGACAGACTGTGACCAAGGAAGACTGGTTGTCAGCCAGGAAGCCAAGCCTTCGCAGGGCGGGGCGGCCCACCCCACCCTCAGCTATAGTCATATATCTTCAGAGGGGGTTTGGTGTGTTTCTGTTGTGACTAGAGCTGGGTGGTATGCAAATAACGCTCAAAACAAGCAAACAAAAACAACACTTAAGACGACATCAAAGTCTGAATTCAGACACTAGTCATTTTTTCCACTTCCTTGAAATGGCTTACTGGCAGTCATTTATTTTGTTTTATATTGTCATTTTTTTTTTGTGCGTTTTTATTTCCAGGAAGATAGCAGAATGATTTAAGTTGGCTGAATTAATCTATGGTTACTGCAGGCCACAGAAAATGAAGCACAAGTGGAATGCATACTTTAGATTCATGACTTCAAAGCTGCGGTATGAAACGGGGATGCCAGCTGCTGCCACATGCTCTTTTATTTCCTTATTTCCCTTCTTCAGTATCACAGTTCCATTAACCGTAAATGGCTTTTGATGACGTGCATAGAGGGTTATTTATTGAGATCAGCCTCATGTCTATTGAGTTGATATAAGTATATAATAACATGGCAGAATTACCTTTTTTCTAACTGGCTTTTAGCTGATATTGTTCTACAGTTTAGTCAGAAAGACTGTGTCCTGCTGTTGAAGCGTAACCTTTCATTTTGTGGCCATATTGTAACAAGGTCAGCAATCCATCTCTGTGTGCTCATATGCGGAGGCGTCTCCATGGCGACTAAGCTCTCATTTCTTGTCTCCTGGCTTAGTGGATAAACTCATTTCTCTGGATGAAAGGAGGATACCTGTGCAGAGATGAGCCTGCATGGGATCTGTGGATGCTGGCTAACACATCTGGACAAACCAGGCTGTTACTGGACAGAAAACATCCATAACATCCAGCATATTATGTTAGTTTTGTAGATCATAGAAACAGTGGTAAAATGGATGAGAAGAATATGCTGCACCCATGATACGCTACTTTTCAAAGCAGCTTTTAACTGTCCGTTCTCACTTATTATTATTATTTGTCTGCCTCCTTCCCACCTCTTAACCCTTCTCCATCTGAAGAGATCACGACCTTATAGTCTTTGTTCACAGGACATTCCGGATTTTAACTACTTTAAATCTATTTTTTAATTAGTTTGAAATTATTTTTCAAAACCTTAGTGGGTGTCCAGCTCTGGTCCTCGAGGGCCACAATCCTGCTGGTTTTCAATGTGTCCCTGTTCCAACAAACCTGACTTAAATAGAGTCATTGTGCAGAACATCATAGGCTGTTGGAGCCATTTAATTTGAGTCAGGTGTGTTGAAGCAGAGACACAATGAAAACCTGCAGGACAGTGGCCCTGGAGGACTGACTTTGGACACTGTTTGAATGTATGCTGTTTGTGTGTGTAAATTTTAACTGTGCTGTTGCTATTGACCACGACACTGTTGGAAAAGAGATGTTTGAATCTCAGTGAGGCTTTTACTGCTTAAATAAAGGTTAAATAAATAAAATTAAAACAAGAGATGCTGTCTAGTTGAGATTCTTCATGTTACTTTTTGGTGTAGCTGTAATGACTGGTACTACTTGCCTAATTCAATAGTAAGTGTTGCTGTGGTTCACGGCATTTTAGTATATGTATGAAGGGGTCCCCGAGGAAAAATGGTTGGGAACCACTGGTTTAGACTAATATAATACCAGATCGCTAATATAGGAGTTCTGTCCTGACTGTTGTATTGAGACTTTTTTGAAGACAGAGAAGAGACAAGCTCTGACTGGTGGCTGATTGCTTAGCTCATTCAGTGTCACCTATACATCTGTTATATGAATAGGGGTGGCCCAGGTGAGTCTATGTCCCCTGGCCTAACTTTTTGTCCCAGTCCGGCCCTTGTTACAGAAGCAGCTTTTTGAGCTTGCGAAACAAGAATTTAAACAGAACCTCTCTTTTTGCTTTCCATCAGGTGGAGGTGAAGCCGTATGTCCTTGACGACCAGATGTGCGACGAGTGCCAGGGAGCACGCTGCGGGGGGAAGTTCGCCCCCTTCTTCTGTGCCAACGTCACCTGTCTGCAATACTACTGCGAGTACTGCTGGGCCAGCATCCACTCACGAGCCGGTCGAGAGTTTCACAAGCCACTGGTGAAGGAGGGGGGCGACCGCCCACGGCACGTGTCCTTCCGCTGGAGCTGAGAAGGGGTGGCGAGGGTCATGAGTCTGACCTACCCTCGATGATCCCAGAAAAAAAAAAACTCCTGCAGCCTGGGGACTGCGCTGCTAGGTCTCACCTCTCACAGCACCCCCACCATGCTCCACCCTGCTCCCCACAAGGCCCTCATGAAGAAAAAGAAAATTAAAGCTAAGCGGACACCATCATTTTCCCATGACTGTAACTACCACAGCTCTGAACTCATTGTCTAGTGTTCCCTTCTGATGAAGCTTTGTGGAGAAAATGACATGCAAAACTCCATCAGCTTAGAATTTGCACTTTGGCACAGAATTTCACTGAAAACACACACACACACACACACATAAAAAATGGTATGTTCAAGACACCAGGCTACTTTAGGTTCCCTGTTCTGTTGACTGGGTGGTGTGGTACGTCCTGTTGGACCCCTCCCCGTTCTAAAACAGAGGTGGGACCATATGAATATTTAAAAAATATATCTATTTTTTCTTGTTTTGTAACTGTCTATACATATATAGATAATTTAAAATAAGTAAAAGGAGCATGCACTTATTTTCAAAAGGCTGTAGCTATATTGCCCCTAGTAAAAGAAAAAAGATTTACCAAAGGCAAATTAAATGAAATGAAATGCAAATGGAAAAGCAAAATAGGTGGCATAAGATGTAGCAAGATTTAGCAACTATGTAGTAGCGTGGGTCCATATCGCCCAGAGTAAAAAAATTAAAATAAAACGGATATATTTGCTCTCAATTTTGACTCTAAAAATATTAATACCTCATACACGCAAATCAGATTAATTAGCTTTTGGTTTCTAGGTCTTTATTTTTATAATAACATTATTTTTTTAGTATTATGTAAATGTAATGCTGCAATAGCTTTGCTGCTAAATCCATGGTATAAACCGATACCATAAATACTTTATTCAGGCTAGGGTGTAGAATAATAAAGAGCAGGTCCAGGGGAACACCTGGGATTTCAGAAGACTAGCTGTCTCGGGGGGCTTCTCTCTCCGAGGGGGGAGGGTCGCCCCTAACTGCATGTTTCTTTCAATCAAGTTGCTGCATGCAATAGACTCTTCAGTAACATGTCTACTATTCGATTCTGCCCATGTTTGCACAACTCACAATAAGTTCCACTCGCATGAAACTGGACAGAGACTGGGAAGACTGGTTAAAGGAATCATGGCAACTCCATGTCAGATGGAAGGGTGGGGGCGGGTGAATAAAACATCTAATAATCACAAATCAAATTAAATGTAGGATTACCATTTAAAACTGTCTGATAGGTGAAGTACTTTTTTGCAGTGATTGTTGATATAATTGTGCAATTTTTTATACCGTATGTAGTTAGATCTGAGTATGCCTAGAACTGTGATTCGCTTTAACTGTTGTTTATGTCCGACATAGAAGTCCTGTGAAACTTCATAACCAGTGTATGCACACACATATATATATATATATGTTCTCTTGCACACACACACACATAGAAAAGCCTCTGGACACACATGAACACACACTTTTGGACGACTGTCTTTCTTAATCGCACAAACAGGCCTGCAAATACGAGTCTGACCTGAAGAAGAGACGCAACAAATGTGAGCTTAAAGCTTAAACTGACAACTAAGGTTGTTTTTTTTTTTTTTTACTTTAGTTATTGTTCCACCTTCAGCAAAAAGCAAAAGTTTAGGTCCTAGAAACGCAACCAAAGAGCTCACGCATTCGGCTTTGAACAGACTTCGTAAGAGGGTGGTTTTTGCAAAGAAAAACGTACAAAAAACAACAAAAAAAAAAGACGTTGAAGCTACTGGAGAGTTGAGGTTGATATAATGAGCCCCCTGCACAATGCTCTCACTAAAAAAAGGAGGGGTTTGGGGAGGGAAAGGGGGAACAGTGTTGCTCCGAACATGCATATGTGCGAGCTGGGGGTTACCACATTTATCCAGATTTTTTTATTTTTTCCTGCAAAGCTTGAAGTAACAGACCTGCTTAAAAAAACTAAATAAAATAAAAGGTGGACATATATATTTTTTAGTTTTTATCCATCAGGAGTGTGGGTTGGGTGGTAGTCATGAATGCAAAGCATGGAAAATTAATTTGCTTTTTGGAGGGAGGGGAAGGTGGGCAAGGCGGGGCCGAGTTACACTGTGTTTTGTTTTTGTTTGTTTTTTTTAGCAGTTTTGTGGACAATCCAAACAGGATCCTACACCATTGCAAATTATTGCATGTTGCCCCTTTACCCCTCTTTTTTTAATTTTAATTTTTTTTAAACTCCCTGAGATGTGATTGTCCTGTCCTGGTTCCCCGCAGTCCCTCTCCTCTTTCTTGACTTAGTCGTAAACTGTTTTATTCTTTCCCGCTTTTTTTGTTTCTTGTACAAAGAAAGCTAATTGAAACTAGAAAAAAAAAAGAAAAAAGAAGAAAAAAAGGGGTTAAACATAATAATTATAAGCATCCCTATGAAAGTGAATTCTGGGTGTTTTTTTTTTTTTTGTTTTGTTTTTTGTGTGTGTGTGTCACATTTCTTCCCTCCCCACACCCAGACAGGTTTTCTATGTTTGTTCCTTCTCTATGGTTGATATTTGTTATGCACTACACTTTGTATCTGAACAGTTTGACAGTCAGCAGTTGTTTTTGTTAAAGGACAACAAAGAAAAAAAAAGAAGACTACAAAGCGTGCTTTCTGACTGACAAGATCTTTTGCAATACCTCAATTTTTGAAATATATTAGGAGAGAAAAAGATATTTTCTAAGTAAGTTTATTCAGATGAAAAATATATATTAATTTAAATGAAAGAAAAATGATTTAACAGATGGCAGATTTTTTTTTTTTATTATTTTTTATCATGTTTTTTGTTTTCATTTTAAGAATTTATTTTTTTTTAAAAAGACAACAATTGAAGGAGCTAGAGCTTTATAACTAATATAATGATGTAGGTAGCGAGAGTATTGTCTACTTTATCACAGTGGAAGCTGGAGCGAGAGTCCCACTGGTCGAACCGGTTGATACATCAGAGAGAACTCTATAAGGAAATCAACTATCAGGTGCTCGGAGAGGAAAAATTAAACAGATTTCCCACCTTTTTGTATATTTATAATCAATCATTTACTATGCTGACCAGAGTTGTGAAAGAGATCTTCTGTTCGTTATTTTTTTAAGAGAAGTTTTTTATGTTTACTAAAAAGTATGTGCTCCCTTTTTGTTTTGTACAAAAAAAAATGTTTTGGGGAAAAAACCTGATTTCTTGGCCTGTCATGGTTGGGAGAGAAATAAAGAGAAGACTTGTGAGAGTCACTGAACAGCTGGAGGTAGAGAAAGAAGAATGTTATTTTTAAACACAAAACAGACACAAATGTTTTCACCTGTAACTTGATCGAAAGCCCCCAAGGTGCATCAATTGACTGGTGGCCTTCTATTCACGTAAGACTTGAATTAGTCCCATTTTTTTTAAGGCTAACAACCTTGATTCTTTGTTGTAATGTGCAATACTGTTTGTACTGTTTGTAGAAAAGAAGAAAACAAGAAAAAAAGAGGCATAAATCTTTACTGCAGAATTATTTTCATTGCAAGCATTGTGATTCACTAAAATCATTTTCTACTGTGTATTTACCTACTCTACCTGCTAGTACCTTCCAGTAGTAATGTAGCCTTTGTACGGAAAAAAGTTTTCATTATTTTTAGAAAGTTTTGCTAAAAAAGAAAAGAATTTAAACATATTTGCATTTTTATTTCATATTTTTTCTTTACACTTATTTCTCAACCATTATGGGGGAGACTTTCATATCTGGTCACTGTCATTAATATTATTTTGTATTTTTACTTGGAATAAATTAATTTTATGATAATAATTCTTTAAAAGTATTTTTTTTTCCATTTGTTCACTTTTTCATTTTTTGAAACTGATAAACTTTGTAATATTGTTACTAAAGTGTCTTGTTTCTTGCTAAGCTTTATGTGTTAACTCGCAGATGTTGCTTACATTAGTGTGAAAATGATCTACAGAGATCTACTCACAAATAAACAGATTGGTGATTGGTGCTGTATAAGTGATTCGCAATGTAAACAAATGAATGGGCAATAAAATAAAAATGGCAGAATGGAGCATACATGTAGTATGTTGTGGTGTAATTGTGTCAGATGAACTCAATCCGCAGACCTTGACGTCTGGTACTCTCAATACTTTGACCACTCATATTACAATAACTGATCCTCATTGTTTAGGTGGCCACAGAACATGTCCCCCTTTCTAAAAAGTCATAGCTACCTTATTTAGGAATAATGTGAAGAAATACAGTTATTAGAGGGTATTTGGTCATTTTATCTCATCTGCCTTGTAAAGAGCTAATATTTCTTTTTAAAATTTGAGAATAAATATAAATAATCTTATCTTTCTTTTTATAAACTAACAACTTCAAACATTTGCCAACTTTTTTTTCTGCTCCTGTTATCATGCTAGGCTAAGCTAAAGAGTTGTTGTATTTAGCAAATATGTTAGTTTTATTTTATATTTTTTATTTATCAGTTGTACTTTATAAAAAAATAGACTTAGAGATTCTTGTTATTTGCGTTCCAGTCATCATGCTAAGTTATGCTAAAGGATTTCGCTCATGAAGTATAAAGCTGCAGCTGATTAGCTTAGTTATTTATACTAATTTATTGCTAAATGTTGAACAAAATTACCAAATTGAGAGGTTTAGAAAAGACCTTTCTGCTCCAGTCATTACGCTAGATTAAGCTACAGCCTTATGTTCATCAAATATGAATTGGCAGCTAATTAGTATAGCTGTTATTTATTATTTTTATTTTATTAAACAGATTAGCCAAATTGAAGAGGGTTGGGAAGGTCATTTTATTAATTGGTGCCTCAGTCATTATGCTAGGCTAAGCTAAAGGGCGGTTGTTTTTTGGGGGGGGCAGCATGGATCATGGGTAGAGTGGTTGTCCTGTAACCAAAGGGTTGCCAGTTTGATCCTGGCCCGTCGAATTCATGTCGAGGTGTCCCTGAGCAANATCGAATTCATGTCGAGGTGTCCCTCAGCAAGACACTGAACCCCTAATTGCTCCTGATGGGTCACTACTGTAGCTCTGCTAGCTCACTGACCCCACTAAATAGTACATGGACTAAAATTAATTAGATGCTCCAAGTGTGGCCTACTATCGCTGCTGTCGGGCGCAAACGTCCTATGTCCAAAACTGTTGTTTTTCAAAAAGTTAATAAAACTGTATGGTTTTTGTAATAATGGACATAATGTCATGAAACTTGGTAATGTGTTTTACATCATATATCTTTGGTTAAATATTTGTAAAACTACAGACAGACATAAAGGGTGACCAATAGTACTGATTTACGAAGGAAAAAGAAAATCACGAATTTTGGACATAGGAGGTTTTTTTTCCCCGACAGAAATGCTATATATATACATATATATATGTATATTTTACTAAGGATTTACATCTTAAAATATTTGTGTATAGCCGAGTTGGATTACCTCCATTTATTCACTTTAGTACCTTGTTTCAAAAATTTATATTTTGTGACTCCAACAACATCAGTATCATGTTAAAAAAAACTTCCAAATGATAAACAAAATCTAAGTGGATACATTGCAGCTCATCTCCTTAATTTGAACAATCACACACAACAAGACTCAGATGGGGGAGAATGGATTAGCTCCTGTTACTACAATAGGGCCAAGGCTCCGTTCACAGTGCAGCTTACTTCCATTTTTTTTTTTTTTTTTTTTTT
>CM047990.1:8211288-8226653 GCA_026261665.1 Melanotaenia duboulayi | reverse complement strand
TGACAGTCTGAATGGTTCAAATCAGATTTTTTCATATCCGACCCCAGCCCACATTCATATGTGATCCTAGATCGGATACATATCTGATCTGTGTGGAATCGATCTCATTCTGAACGGTTATATCGCATTTCATCCAACTGAAACTTCACAGAAGTCAGAAAAACATTACAATTTAAACTACTTTAAATATTTATTTCTGCTGTGAAGTTGGTCTTTTTAACATGGGAGTATATGGGGATTGACTGTTTTGAAGCCAGCCCCTAGTGGATGAGGTGAACTGCAGTTTTTTGCATTTCCACATAGGCTTCACATTTTACCACCAGAGGTTGCCGCATTATCCCGACCCGCCCACTCTCCACTCCGTGATAACCCCATTAAGATGACGTTACTGTTGACATTTGTTAGTGGGATGAGGAGGCTTCTGCTGTTGTCAGCAGATGGGACATTTCAGAGCTGAGTCAGGAGCTGGATCAGAGAGAAACACGCAAAGACACAAACACAGCACCAAAGATTAAAAACTATGATAACTGTGTTTAACTGTTATGTGTTTTCTTCTTTCTGCAGGTGATGGCTACCTGACATGGACACCCTCCAGCACCCAGCCCGTCCAGCTGACAATCAAGGTCAGCGACAAGCTGATCAGCTCCCTGTTCACCCCGATCCTGCGCGTCTGTAACTGCCTCAACGGTGGAAGCTGCCTGTACGACAGCATTAGTGAAAACTACCTGCAAGGAAAGTTCCACGTACGTCCATTTTCTTTGTTAAATTGCTGCAACGGCCTGACACACACACAGTCAGCAGAAGTCTGGGATACTTGAGTTTGATTGGTTGTCTCCGCTGACCCAATTAGTCACTATCCACCATAGCAGAGCAGCTCTGCTTCAATTAAAAATTTACAACACATTTCCACTGGACACAAGTTAGGATACACACATAAGTAAATGATGGGTGATGAGCATTTTTTTTATTTAGTTTTCCAAGAAAACTGGTAGGATACCTACAATATTAACTGTTTTTCTTTAATCGAGCCAAATACAAGCATATAGATAACATATAGTTCAAAATCATCTGATGATTTTTCATGACACCTTTTAATCCTTAATGTCTAAATTAAATTATAATCGTACTGATCTTCTCTGCCAGTGGCTAACAGCTTATTATTGAAACCTTCTTAGAAACGCATTAACTGGTTTTTACCACAAGTGGACCTAAACATTTCTTAACTGTCCCAGTCGTGGTGTTAGTTTTTAATTGTTTCAGTTGCCTTATTGTATTGTTTTATTGCTCTACTATCATGCACCTAATTCAATTTTAGCTGTATGTTATTTGGTAAAGCACTTTGGGTAACATGACCTGGTGAAAATGTGCCATATAAATAAACTTGACCTTTTAAATTTTTTCTTTTAAACAACTGTCTGTATGATCTACAAAACAATGAGTGTGCAAATGTAAGAGAAAAGAATAAGCTTGGTATAACACAAGAATTTTGTGTATTCTCTATAAATAATTGTATTCCATGTGTCTTGGACAGCATTCTTTATGTTGACTTATGTTTAATGGATCTTCTAACTGTAGGTTAAAACTGTATGCCATGACTTAAGATTAAAGCACTTCTGGTTTTCTAATTTTTTTTGCAGTAAAACTATGATTGGAAAACAACAAAGCTCAGTTCTGCTAATCCTTAAAAATTTTTCAGGTTTTGTATTTGCCAACCTTCAGTTTTCGTTTTTCTCTGCTAACCAGCTAATCTAATTAAATGTAATGGAGGTCTGCGCGCTCTTAGTGCTTCTAGTTTATTATGAGCATTCTTATAATGATTCATGGAGTTTTTGCCTTTTAATGTACAACCACACCATCAGTCTATAACAGAACACAAGAATGGCAAGTAGTTCCAACGTTTGTAGAATTTATTATTATTCCACAATCCTAAACAAAAAGCAGCAATTGCAGGAATATGTACAAGTTTATAATTCTTCTAAAATACTTGTAACAAGTTTCAGGTACCAGTTTCAACTTGGCCCCCTTTTTTTTTTAAGTCTTTGTACTGTACCGCTGCTTCTATAGTATCTTCTCGGTCTACACTGCACATGGAGGAGGTGGATACACAGCATCGTCTCTCCACCACGGCCTCTTGATGGCCACAGGTTTCATGCCAACAGATTCTCCCAGAGTGGCATGTGGAGACCAGGAGCCATCTTGTGGGGGCACAAACTGCTCTTAAGCTCAGCGGTGCTATAAAAAGGACCGTATAGGTTATGACAGCTTGTCATTCTCACCCAGTTTCCCTTTTGTTATACAAAAACATGTCTGTAATCATCAGTCAGAGGTGCTGAGAGGTGTGGCTGGGTATAGCAGTGCTTTTAAGACTTGGTGATGGTCCAACTGCATTACAGTGTCTGAAGGAGTTAACACTATCTGGTGATGCGATGTGCAAAGGCGGCAGTGGGCTGTAAAAGTAGCACCTGCTGCTGTAACTATAAATGATATCTATAATTATGATACATGTGCTTGTGGAGGAAGAGCAACATCTCTACACACTGGTAAAACTGCTGTTTACTACTGAAGCTGATGTGAACTAACACGGGAGATTCTTGTTGCTTCTTCTATTTCATTCTCCCAACAGATTAGTACAGAGCATGTTGGTGAGGACTTACCTTCAACGTTAAATGATAGGATGTTTGACAAAGTTAAGAAAAGAAGAAGGGCAATGTTTTCTACACCGTTTCTGCAGATCTATCCATTTCGCTTCTTATTTTGGCTGTGTTTGAGTTACTGCTGTGGGACATTTTCTTTTAAATTTTTTTTTAAAAAGGTGTGTAAATAGTGGTCTCTTCAGGCTGTGACCAGGTCCTGCTTGGCCAGCAAATGAGATGACCACTGGATGTGGTGTAGGTAGTGGGTGGGGGTGGGGGATAGAGGCATAGAGTTACTGTAGTGAGTGCATGAAACTGTCCAGGTTGTACTCCGTGTCATACTGCTGCTGGTCCCACAACTCTCCCAGGCTGTCCAGTACAGACTTAATGGAGGTCTTTCCTGAGGTTGATGACGACTGCTCGCCTTTATCACCCTTATCGTCCTGAAACATTTACAAACAAAAGAGGTTCAACATAAAAGGTAAATATTTCACAGGTATGGCAGCACAACACGAGTGAAGAAGGGTGTACCACTACCCCACCATCATACTGGGCTTTGTATAGAAAACAAATATGCACATTTTTGTGACCATGTTTGTTGTCAGAAAAAACAAGCCATTGATCCAAGGTTTCTGTGTCTTTGGGAAAGCTGCAAACGAACAACTCACCCTTGCAACCAATCTACTTTCTTGGAAATATTGAAATGAAAACAAAAGTGCTATGTCCTGAGAAGCAGCGGTGGATCGATCGCTTAAAAATGGGCACATTATTTTAACTGCATATAAGCCTGAACACAGAGATAAACATCTTCAATAAAGATCCTAAAGTTGCACATTACATTGATAAAGAGAAATAACTTTTGATGTGTTTAATATCTATGAAGGAGATTTGTGTCCCCTCATGTTTTCTGGCTCCATCAAAGTTTGTAAGTCTCACCTTGTCAAGAGAGAAGAGGTTGAGAAGCTGGTCTGTGCCCATGCTCTGCAGGCTGGTGTTCTCCTGGTTGATGACAGTGTTGGCAATGCTCATCTTGAACTTCTGCAGCCCCATTATCTTCTCCTCCAATGTGCCTCGTGTGATTAGCCTGTACACGTTCACCACCCGTTTCTAAGAAAAACACACACAAAGACAAACGTTAACAAACAAATCATTAGTGTGAGACAAAAACAGCTAAATCACATGATTCAAGACTGATCTACCGCTATAGTTAATGTATCAGGAACAAGTCACTACGTTCTTCTATCAGCGTATCCAACAGCAGTACCTGCCCTATCCTATGAGCACGATCCATGGCCTGCAGGTCCCTCATGGGGTTCCAGTCATGCTCCACAAACACCACAGTATCTGCACCGGTGAGGTTCAAACCCAGACCACCTACATGGGTGGTCAGCAGCAGAACATCAATGGATGGATCGTTGTTAAACCTGAAGCAAAGAAAGGGACATTAGTCTAATGCAGCAAGCAGCACTCAGCAGAGCTGTCAACAGATTAATATAAAATTTATAAAGGATATCTGAAGATCAATCCGCTCACCTGGAGACTATGGAGTGGCGCAGGCCGGCTTGCACGCTGCCATCCAGCCTCAGGTAAGTTACTGTGGGCAGTTTGGGTTTTAGCAGGTCGTGCTCCACAATGTCCAGCATACTCTTTAGCTGACAGAAAATTAGCACCCGGTGTTGGGCTACCACTGCCTCGGTGCCACCCTCTGACCCTCCACCACCTCCAAGACCACAATCCAACAGCAGCTGAAAAGCACAAACAGAAAACGGAGTAAAATGAAATGGTCACTTTGTAGAAGACTTTCAAAATCCAGACATAATCAGGCCGAGGTTTAAAAAAAAAAGTGAGATGACTAAGCTGATTTTCCAGCACGTTACCTGTTTGAGAGCGGAGAGTTTGGGCGCATGCTGAATGTCTCGCAAGCTCGAGTTTTGACCTGCCAGCTGCTCTGTGACACGTTTGTACTCTGGATGCTGCGGAGTCAGGACCAAGCTCGGGTGGTTACACAGCTTACGCAGATACTGCAGCGCCTGAAAGAGTGTAGATACGAAGTGCTTATTACACCTGTAACTTTCACATAGCAGGCCTTTATGAGCAACACTGAAAGTAAATAAACACTAATGGAAACACCACAAGAGACAGTTAACTAGTGCAAGATAAAAAAAACATTGTACCTGGAAGACGTGACCTGTGGCCTTTAGCTTGGGCTTTTCCTCTTCCTCAGAGGCCACTGAGATGCTGTCCTCCACACTGGCTTTGGCTCTTGACTTAGCAAAGTCTTCATACAGCTGAACCTGCAAGTAGTGAGGAAACAGTTATTACATAAAAGGTAAGCAATTAAACTAGAGCATCTGCAGAGAACCACAATACTCTTACGTGAAAACCTTTGAGTGGCATTTAAAACAATCTATTGGCAAAAATGTAACGCAATGTTCAAAACTGCTTCAGTAAATTTAGTTCAATGTCTCATAACAATTACAAAAAGAAACGTGGATAAAAGTAAACGCTTAAAGCATTTCATCAATATTAAAAAAGGAAATCAAGTTTTTCTGCAGGGTCATTATGGGTCACAAGTACCTGTAGAGGGCTGAGATTGCAGTAATAGTCCTGGATTATTTTAGGAGGAAGGTCCTGAAGTACGTCCTCCTTCATCCTCCTCAGAAGGAAGGGTAACACCTGTCGATGTAGGGCTTCCATCGCCAGCACACCTAAGAAAGACAATCCTGTATTTTACTGGCCACACTGCATTAGAACATTTTAGTTTTATACAGTAGAAAGCTTGGGCATCTGCACTGACAGCTGACTTACCCGCCTCCTGTTCTCGGGACGAGCTTTTGGCGTCCCGGCTGGCCAGGATGGGTTTACCGTAGCGCGCAGCAAACTGCCGCTCTGTCCCAAGGAAGCCCGGCATGAGGAAGTCGAACAACGACCAGAGCTCCAGGACATTGTTCTGAGGACAGACAGCAAAAATAATGACATAGAAAGAAGAAAGAAAGAAGTCAAACTTCCACTGTAGCTTCATTTGGAGATCTCAGGTGCCTCACCTGGATGGGTGTTCCAGATAAGATGATCCGGAAGTTGGCAGCTAACTGTTTAATTGCTTTGGACAATTTGGTTTTCCCATTCTTGATGACGTGACCCTCATCGAGGATACAGTAATTAAATTTTATATTTCTGAAAATTTTAAATGTAATAGAATAAAAAATGAGTTATCAAAGTGGGATTTCTACATCAAAAACACGAAGGAAACAGATCTGGGAAGATACTCACTTAAAAAAGTCTATGTCATTTCGTACAACATCATAAGAGGCGATGATAAGATTGTGCTTTTTCACGTGGTGTTGCAACCTGGAAGAGAAACTCAAATTAGAAGTTTAAGAAAAACCAGAGGAATACTTTTTTTCTTTCAGATGCCGACTAATCCTTACCGCATCCGTTCTGTAGGAGGCCCAGTGTAGTGTAGTGGGTTGAGGTACTCTTTGGTGCAGAACTTTCCTACTTCGTCTACCCAGTGGCCAGTAAGTGTGGGCGGACACACCACCAGCGAGGGCAGGGGGCTGCAGTCTGCATGCTTTGTCTTGGCATATTCCTGTGCCCTAAATAGAACAAAATAGGCATCAAACCTGAAGAAATTACGGCTGACAATTACAAATTAAAAGCTAATTACTTATTTTTTTGCTATAAACTTTGTGTTTGCAGACATTCAATACACCTTTCAGTCGTTTCTGATGATTTTGTAGTTATGGTGACAGATTAATACAGATTAATTAACATAAAAAAAGTCCTTGAAAATCTGTAACAATACATCATTTAAAGTTAAGTTACAGTCAGTGTGGAGGCTCGGTTCAGGTTGGAGTTGGTACCTGAGGTAGTGATCTCCTGCCAGAATGCAGATAGACTGCAGCGTCTTACCAAGACCCATGTCGTCACACAGGATCCCATGCAGCTTGTATTTGTTTAGGAATGACAACCAGTTCACTCCATCCTGCAAAAACCAGACAAGATGGTTTCATGTGATAATTATGCAGAGATTATTTATAAGGACGAAGAGCTATATAGAATATAAAAAGCCAAAGATTTATGATTTAAGTTGTCAGGAAAATATCATCCAAGCTGAAAAAGTTTAGCTCCAATCGCTCTGGGATCTGTAACTGCAATGCAAGGCAGAACACCTGCTGATAAATAACAACAACAGCAGCAGCATTTAAAAACAGGGAGGGTCTGATCCATTAAAGAGATGGATGGCTGGATACTGCAGAGCTGCCTGCACACAGCTC
This sequence comes from Melanotaenia duboulayi, assembly GCA_026261665.1. Taxonomy (NCBI): domain Eukaryota; kingdom Metazoa; phylum Chordata; class Actinopteri; order Atheriniformes; family Melanotaeniidae; genus Melanotaenia; species Melanotaenia duboulayi. Next base: position 8,219,743 of record CM047990.1, on the reverse strand, counting down.
AGAAGAAAGGACACATTCACCACATCCCCGTGACTGATCTTAAAGTAGTGTCAGGATAACTATTGTCAGCATCTCTGTTGTATGCCTTTTTCTGTGTAGACTGGCAGGTTTTCACGTTTCTGAATCCATCAGAAATGTGATCACAACTAAGGTGAAATGTCAGTGTCACAGAAGCTGATTAAATGTGCAGATAAATGTTAGATGTGTCAACATGGTGATCACGCTTCCAACCTGAAAACTGAGACCCACCTGCTGGTACTTCCTGAGCTCTGCTTTAATCGGTACAGGGATCTTATAGTTCTCCAACTTTCTGCCATCTAGCAGCTGCTCCAGGAAGTTTCGCTCTCTGGCTTTCTGACGAATCAGGTCAGCAGACATGGTGGGAGGGTCTGGTATCCCTGCCTGTTAAAAGCAAAATAAAATGCAATTAAAAACACTTATTATTAACCCTCATTGCTGTCTGTGCTCTCATACCTCTAGTGGTAGCAGGCGGATCAGTGTAGCAAAGCACTGAGTGGCCATGAAGCGAATGCTATCACTGGGATCGCTCATTCTCCCCAGCACTGGAACTACCAGCAGCACGATGTAGGGAACAATGTCCACATCTAGCTGCTCCATGACACCTGCAGAGATGCTGGTCAAGGCCAATAATCTGTCATAATAACAGCAGCCACTAAAGCCCTCCCACCATTAATTCCAAACATTGAGCATATGACACCACCCACAATTAAATCTGAACTTTTACAAATGCATTCATGGTAAAGTTGTCCAGGTATAAAGAGGATACAGGCTAAAGCCTCTATGGCACCCTCCTGCTTCGTGCAGTCATCAATAGCAGCTAACCAGGGGAGAACACACTCCAGGAAACTGTTCATGGTCTCCTGTGTGGCTATTTTACTGAGCACGCCCACACAGCGTGCCGCCATGTGCCGCACCGCTGTGTACGGATGCTGCAGGCAGATGAACAGATGAAGCAGGTGCTCCTGTAGCTAAGAAAAAGAAAAATACAGAGAAATGGTCTATTAGTTTTTGACAGTAAACTTTGGTCCAAATTGCAGTTTGGAAATTAATAAGAGAGTAACTCCTGCAGCAAGGGCGTTGATAGACATAGTGCTGTACAGGGGCCCAGGCCCCCCATTACTTAGGTCATTTTTCAGTAGAAAGACCTGCTATGCTCATAGAATGAGCAGCGCTATGTTCCACCTACAACCCGGCTGTTACTGCTGTTTCCAAAAAACTGAAATAATAATAATATTAATCATATTAATAATAATAATATCATTAATAATAATAATAATGTTGTAACAGACTTTGTTGTCAACCAAAAGTGAAACATGCAATAGAGAATTTATAATCTAATCCAATGTATAGATTAATATGGATTCAGGTTTGGAAATACCTCTGACTAAATATCTGATTATTGTGGTAAATGCTGTCAGATTATATCATTTTAATCTTTCATGAATTTGGAGGTTTGCTTTGAAAATCCAGCTAAATGAAAGTCATCTAGTCGGATAATATTAATATTTATTTATATTTACAGTAGGGCTGCACGATAACCATTTTTACAGATACCGGCCGATATCGATGACCAATAACCGATAACACACTTACGATCATGACATCAATACTAACAAAACCTAAAAGACTTCATATGTTTATATGAAGAGATATAAGCGTTTAGCATGCCTCTCAAATATTTTCTAAAGATATCAAACAGAACAAAATAAATTTGATAAATTTCTGATCGTGATTAATCTGTGTCCTTAAAAAGAGTCCCATCAGTTCAAACTGTGTTGGTTTAGGTGGGAGGAAGTAGCTGCTTCTCTTTTCATTTTCTCTCCTTTCCTCCTTTTCTGGCAGTCTCATTTTCATGTAAGAGGAAAGATAACGGTCTTCTGTCCTTGTTACTGTTATATTATCTTATTTCTCACTACTGGGTGATGAACTCCTGAGATTATACCGGGACACAGACCGCTTTTGACCAGGGCTTGTGCACGGGTAAATGAGGTTTGGCGACGCCTATGTCTTGCAGTGACCGTGATTACCTACATTGATCAAACATTGACAGAAATAAAAAAAAAAACTACAATATATTTATAATTTGAACCAATTTTAAGAATTACGCAAAGCACATGAAAGCAGTCTTACCAGAGGTCTGAGCTCAGCAGCCATGGCTCCAGCTATGACTTCTAATACTTGTAGAGAATTGACTAAGTCCTGCGCCGCAGCATCTCCCTTCTCCAGATGGGCTTGCCTGTCTAAAAATACACCAGAGATGCACAGTGATTAAAAGACTGCCAAAAAACAAGCCCATCCAGGAATGTATGATGTGATTGCAACTATCAATGCAAATTTAGCCAATCCTCATGAATTTTGCACATCAATGCAATTTTGTCTAATCTCTGTTACTTTTATGCAGCTTTGACAAATTGCTGCGCCCCCTCGTGTTACACAGTAACTTCCATCATGTTTCTGATTATGAAGATGCAGACACGTGGGAGAGGAATGTGTTGCATCTGCCATCTAAAATCATTGCCAAAGACAGTGCGTGACACTTTCCCTTGTTCAAAATGAAAGTGGGGGTAAAACACATGCAACTGTGTGATGGAAGACAAATTAAACACATTTTCAGACTGAAACAAGCAAACAAACAAGACGAATCGCCATGATGGAGTCTATACCATCCAGATATTGCAAATCAATCAATGTAATGGGTGAAATACTCTCCCAGTATGTTTTTTAATAAAAACAATTTGGCATAACAAAAAAAAAATTCATTAAATAAATTTCAAGAGCTTTTTAAAGAAAACAAACAACAAAAAAAACCTAAAAATAAATGCAATGTTTTTTACAACTTGTCACAAAAGCTATAGCAAAAATCAAAGTATTTTAAGTTGCAAGTAACAGAAAACAATGCTGTAAAATCCTGAATGAACTGGATAAAATTCAGGACTGTCTCACTGAAAAACTTAGAAAGTGACCTAGACTCATTTACACAGAAATAAGAGGGATAAGACCTACATGTGATCTAAATGTTTACAGTTTTGTACTGAACTTTGACTCTAAAAGTGAGTTAGATTAACTAAACTGTACTTCTCTGGTTAGATGTTTTTACACAAACTAGAAAACAAACCAGTGATTGCTCTGTTGGTAAATATAAACAACTAAATGTTTGTTTGCAGTTTCTGTCAATTATTAATATCTAATAGACCCAAACATACCAATGCTCTGGTTTTCCAGCGCTACTGTCCTCAGTGGTCCCACTGTGTTATCCCAGAGGTACGGCAGACACTTGGTAAGGTCTGCGCCAAAGTGCCTGGCTATGGTTGTCAGGGAGAAATCTGCCCCTCGTCTTTGAATGAGAAATGGCTTCTTGCTCTGCAGCAGGGAAAAAAATACAAAACAAAAAAACATCAAATTTACAGACACACAGGAAACCCGATGTTGATATGAGCCACATTATTGGGTGTAAACTTTATTTGTACCTCATCATTATCTGTGCCGATTGTGCTTCCAGGAGGGAGCTCTGTTGTTGGGGTCTTTGGGGCTTTAGGGGCAGGACCCCTCTTGCTGGTGATGGCAAATGCTGCCCTCTGGTGGCGGTATAGGGTGATGATGCCCCGGGTTTTGCTGACCATGTGATGCATACAATCTTTCTCCAGTCCACCTCCTAATAGCACAAGACATGTTTAACCAAACACCTGATTCTTGTGTTTTAAAGACAGTCTAAATTTGTAATTTTAAGCAAAATTGTGGTAAATTTTAATTCTAAAAACATCAAAACTCTTACCCCTGACATCTTCCTGTGTTGGGGGTACAGGGCAAGCAGAGAAGGGCGTGACGGCAGAGTCCACACAGGCTGAGGCACACAGGTTTTTGATAATTTTGGGGTTGGGGCACGGCAAGCGGATGGAACACTGCTGCAACAGCTTGGCTATAAATGAGGCAGCGTAACTCTGGATCAGGGCGTTTTCCTCCTTTTTGAGGGCCTCCATCAGAGGCCTGACGAGAGGGTTGAGTTTGTCGGGAAGCACTTGCAGGTTGACGACTGCACAGGCCGTGAACATGTGGACACGCTGGTGCAGCTGCTGCCATTCTGCGTTGGTCTCCATCACTGTAGCTTGAGCTTGCTGCCGCTTGCTTTCCATGGCCAGCCACTGCTTTGACTTCACATTCAGACCTGCTGTTGACTCTGTAAAGATGGTGGTTACCTAAGAAATAAGCAGGATATTGATGAATATGACTGGCATGCGATAAAGTTCAATATTGAGTTACATTATTAAAAGACTGTTGGTTTAGGAAATGTAGGAACAAATCACAGTCAACATCTATTAAAGGTAAAAATGGGCAGTTAGCTGTGAGAGAAAGATGGTGGGTGTACGTCCATAGTACACATTATAGATTTACCAGATCATTGGCTTGGTCAATAGTTAAAACGCTACAATTGAGGCGGTCTTGAAGGTCCACATGTGCATCAGCTAGCAGCGCAATTAGCTGCTTGCACTCATTCTGCATGCGTGTGAAGGGGATAGCAATCTCATCATAGTACAGCTGCTCCGTCAGAATGACCAGAAGACGAGGCTGCACCATTGATGACACCGTTTGACAGTCCTGGGAAATATGAAAAGATTTAACCTCCACATGAAGCAATATTTTATGATCATAAAAAAAAATCAGTTTGTTCCATTTTGAAGCTTCACCTTCTGCAGCGCAGCCCACTCACAAAGCACCAGCGCCACTGCGATACGCTGCAGGGCGGACTTGGAGTTGAGGTGGAAAAGCAACAGCTGGCCCAAAGACTCAGCTGGTCGGATCTCCTGAGAGGCTGCGTTGAGCTGAGGGTCACAGATACACCGACACAGAGCCCCAAGCAACCTGGATTACAGATCACAGTCGGAGCTTAAATCTTAAAACATCAACAAAAAGACAGCCAGACGCTGACCTTCAGAGCAGAACTGAATAATTTCTCCCAAGAAAAACAACTTACTTGGCAGCCATAAGTCGGGCACGGACCACGACATAGTCCCTCGTCACTGGATCGTCCGTCACAGTCTCTGCGCCAGCTATATACTCTTGAACTGCTTCTTTCACCTGATTGTTCCCTTGACGTGCTTTTGTACCAGCCTTATCCTGTAGCAATAACAAAATAAGCCAATTAGTTTGTTCACCTAGCAAAGACTTAGATTTTGTTATAAGTTTTTCCTCAAATAATCAAAGAAGTGTTGACACCATGAAAAAAAATATCTCTTTGCTAATATGCATTTATATTTCCTCATCCTGACTGTTCACATTACTGTTCTTTAGCTCAGGCAATAAGTCACCTTTACAACCAAAGAAAGATGCAGGGATACAAGTCTTAATATTTATATAACTAGCAAACACAGCTGTGCCATCATCCTGACTTTTCAAAACTAAAAGCTTTTGTTTTTTTTAATAAAATGTCAGTTGACCAGACCACCAGAAAGATTAGAGTAAAACAATTTGGTTATTTTCTACATTGTAAAGTGTCTAACCTTGGAGCGGGCTTTGACCTCCAGCAGCATGTTCAGGTCTATAGGAATGTGGGAAGCCTGCATCATGAGACAGAGCCATGCACCCATCCAGGGACAACTAGCTGCTACGACATACTGCTGAGGGGCCTGACACAGCAGCTCCATCCAAACCTGCACACAATAACAAAAAAGAGTCCAACGCACCAGATTAATCAGAAGGGCCAGAAGAAACAAACAAACAAAAAAAAAGTTGTGTCATTTATCAAATTCATTGAGCTTTAACTGTCACACAACAAACCTTCTGTATCAGTTCCAGGATTTCCTCATTGCTCTCCAATATGCAGGACTGGAAGATGTGTCGCAGCATGTCTTGTAAAATTGGATTTATCCACACGGCACAACTCTGAGGAGCAAAAACACACACACACACGTAACACATCAGTCCAAAAAGATTTGATTATTAAATTAAAAAAAGAAGTTGAAATCTACTTGATTTTACATAAGACCCAGTATCTACTTATAAAATGTACCTGGTCGGCTTTGGACAGCAGTGTGTAAAGAGTTTCCAGCGCTGCCTTTCGTACGGATGATATAGTGTGTCTCAAGAAGGGCCAAACGCGAGGAACCAGGACAGTAAGTGACTGCTGCATGCTGGAGGGAGGAAGAAAGGATGCCAATATAATTAGAAACAAAGAACCAAGGAAGAGCATCATTCATTAAAAAAAAAACAAACAAGGATGAAGACAGCAGAAAAAGAAGGTTAAAAACTATCATCATCACCATCACTACTACCACCATTTACCATTAGTGTGCAGGATAGAGTTAAAGATTATAAAAAACTATGTTAACCAATATTTTATGAAGGAGGCTGGCTGGACCAGCTGTGATCGGTGCTGCTCTAGAGTTTTAACTATGTGTCAAAGTGTGTGAGAAGAAGCTCAGTTTTATTTTTCTTCAAATTCAATAATTAGATTCTTCTAGGTCACCACATTGAGAAACAAGAAATTCCAGCTGCCTTTTATGAAATTTGCCATTTTAACACCTCTAGTTATAATAATAAACCTCAGAAGGCAATTTGAGCACAAGGTAATAACCAAAACAATCTGACAGCCGATTTCCTTTTGCATTAATCAGCTGCAAGGATCAACGGTACATCAGCTGGCCAATATATCGGGCCGATCTTTGCGTTTTTCACTAGTATTGACATGATTTACAGACAGGCATCCATAGTTATGTGCGGAGCCTGCATTGCTCCTCGCCCACTAGCAGAGTGCTGGTGGAAAGCCTGATGCATCAGCTTTAAAGCAATGGGAAGTCGATCAGTGATCAGCTGATAAACACAAGTTACTTTCCACTGATCTATAAATAAATAAAGTCAAATAAAAGAGTTTCAGTAAAATAAAATCGCCAATGAGTTTTAAAACAGTCTTATTTTATTCTATGAAGTCTATGGCAGTATAAATATTCCTGCCTTCCTTCCATGTGCTGCTTCTCGTACAATGGGAGCGTGCATGTGGTTGATATGACTACGATGCGGAGAGAAGACAAAAATATTTCAGGTTCATAATCTCCGCTGGACGTTCCTCTGCCAACTAACTGCAGAAACCCCTGTAAGGTTTTCAGTTAACATCTTTATTATATGGACGTTTATTCCATATAATACAGCATTGATTCATCTCTGCATACCACCCTTTCCAGAATACCTCCACACGTCGGAAGCAATAAAATCCTGTGTGATGAAAATAAAGACCTGTGGCACAAATATTAAAATAAAAAATATAAGACATTGGATTTATACTGCCCTTTATATCGCAAGATCTCAAAGGGCTACAGGTTGAAGAAAAAAAAACTATTAAAAGTAAACGTATCTAAAACTAAAAGATGTCTAAGAGAGGGAGTCAAAGCTTTGGGGGCATGTCCATCGATATGTTGATGTGTGAGGAGGCAAACCTTGTATTTAATCCTGGCGGAGACGGGAAGCCAGTGGAGTGAGTGGAGGATCGGGGTAATATGCTCATGTTTGTGCACACTCATCAGGACCCAGGATTATATCTTTTATGTTCTTTACATACTAAAAATTAAAACTCAGGAAAACTCAAGGACTAGCAAGGCTTTATGGTTTTAATTGAAAAAATTTTTGAATACGAAAATTTCAAAAACAGTCAAAATTAGGGCTGCAACTAATGACTATTGTGATGGTCGATTAGTCACCGACTATTAGAACGACTAGTCGACCAATCAGATTATGTATCTCATAATTATTGAATGGATTTTATTTCACTTGCATTAGGTTATGCAACTCCGACGTGCCTCCTCTTTAAATGTTCGAGCATTGTAGACGGACTTCCATAGTACGCAAGGTCCGCTTTACAAATCTCACATGTATTTAATTTATTTTGCTAGTTTAATGCGAAGTTGTCCCAGACTTTTGATGTCCTCTGCCGCCGTTTTGCTCCCTGATCCGCCGCCATATTGTTCCCCTGTAGGACTTTATCTCTGCTGAGAGTTGCATATGCACAATGGAGAAGATGACGATGTCTCACTATGTAGTGTTTTTCTTCTTTGCCGACAATAGTCGACAGGTAAAATCGTTGATGACTATTTTTAAATGTTGACTATTGTCGACAATGTCGAATAATCGTTACAGCCCTAGTTAAAATAGTAAATGGCCGGTATGGACCGTCTTGGCCGTTCTTTTGTTAAATGCATCTAATGTATAAAGATAAAACAAAGATCTATTACAGAGATATGTTCATCACTCCAGATTTGGACTATTTCTGTGAGGCGCAGATGAGAGAAAAGCAGCTGTTCCCCCATCGGTGGTTCTCTAAACGTACAAACTGCAGCAGCTGTTTTTCACCTCATACAAGTTATTAGTGTTATTTTATGGGAACTACTCGGAACAAGGACCAACTTCTGAGGAGACTGATGAGGATGAGGAAGAGGAATATATATATATA
>CM047990.1:8186264-8197882 GCA_026261665.1 Melanotaenia duboulayi | reverse complement strand
GTAATGCAGCATTAAAAAGGCAAAGAATGAGCTTAAGAATTTGGAGGTGGTAGATCAAAAATCTTTTTCTTATAAAACACCTGTTGATATAAAATTATTCCAAAAATGACCTTAAAGTCAGAATTAAGCTCATTTAGTCTGCTACCTTAAATATATAAAAGGTATATTTATGAATTCCCCTTAAAGACATAAAAAGACTTGACTTGGCAAATCCCCAAACAGTTTAGTTCATCTCCAGATAATCAGTTTAAATGTTACTAGAGACAATTAGGAGGTATCAGAGCCTTCTGACTTAACAATCAGTATTTACCTCAACATGCTAGCGGATTATTACAAAAGATTGCAAGACCAATACAGTAAATTTCATCCATCTCAACAGGATGGATTTGTTTAATACCCATCTGGAATTGTGTAGCTGTTCTGAAGTTTCCTGTCTCATTATACTATTGTATTTCACAGTGATACTTTTCTTGACATAATTTCTAGTAATTATTGTCCTACTTTCCAGTAACTTAAAGCACATTCATTGTTGCCCAAATTACTCAGTTTTTCCTGTTGACTTGAGCAACAACAGTGCAACAACAATGGTAGCCTATAATTTCTTGACCAGCGCCTGTCTGCTGCTTTTCATATACAAAGAGATGCAGAGCAGCAGCATCGAGGTCTAAAGCAAACAAAACTATGCCTATTTACATCCCTACTGCAGCTAACAGGGCTCTCCTTTTGAAAGCTAGCAATGCTAGTAGCAAAATAAGTGATTGTATACAAATACTTTTGTTTTAGCACCACTGACATAAAACCTTTTATTATTATTATTATTATTATTAAAGAGCCAATCACACATGTTGTTTCCACTTTATTAAACATCCCCCAAAACGTATGGGACTTTTTTGAGCAACTTAGCCGCTATCATGTCATTGCTGCTGTATTTCTTTCTGCTGCAATTCAGACTCAGCTAGAATGTGCATCTTATCCACCATTTTAAAAAAACAGGTTTTGTTCTGCAAGGAAAACTCCTGACTATCACAGGGTGAAACTAAATGGCATATGAGGTATGAATGAAATGGAAAAAACTAGCAAAAGCTATGAGACAAGGGGCAGCAACAGCTGGGGGCTTCTTTCCAGGACATGTGTTAGCTGCTAGCTAGGTCTGGGTCCTGCTGAGTGAGCATGGCTTTAAACGGCTAAAAGGTTACCAGTACTTTCTGTTGATACATTAGGCAACTGAAAATATTTATTGCTTCTGCAACTGTTTAGAAACATGAGGTTACTCACATAAGTAACCATGGTTTGCATTTAACAACTCTCCAAACACCTAAAACATCATGCACAAACAGTAGCCATTAGCAACTTAGCTTCAGGTAATAGCAACATTACTTGTCTACATATTAAAATCAGATGTTTTCTGCTTTTGGCATTTTGTCAAATTTCACACATTTGTTCCCATTACCATAAGGAGCGTACAGAAAAACATACATATGTGGTGAGGGCCAGAAAGACAATGCAATCTGTAATGTTGCACAACCGCAGGTAATGAGCACATTTACCAAACAAGGCTGTTTTGCTGTAACATTTGGTGTGAAGCTCATCTTCGTATTCTTGATTTGTTATATTCTGGCATGTACAACTGGATTTGAGGTGATTATATACTTTTAAATGTGTTTGTCAAAAGTATGGTTTATAAGTTGCAGTAGTTTGCTGACTGGCAAATGTGCATATGAGTCACCATCATCCCCAGTGTCTGCCTACTCAGTAAGTCCGATTAGTCAGAAGACACTTTCCTAAAATCCCCTAATTTTCAAAACACTTCCCCCAGGTGAAAGTTCCCCATTGTTCTGAATAACTACAACTCATTTGGAGTTATGATGGATGCAAAGCTAATGTAGAAGTACCCAAAAATAAAAATAAACCAACCAGATGAGCTACACAGCACCCATGGTCAAAGCTTTTCTGTTGAATTCTGCTGAATTAGTTTTTGTCTCCAAATCCTCCAACTGAAACTACCAGGTAAAAATGTACTATTCTTTTGAGCATTTCCTTGTTTCCTTTATCACACCACAAAGTCCAAATAGGCAATGCAAGTAATATGAACTTTCAAAAGATGGACGAATATTGTAAAATTTCTACACTTTGAAGGCTGAATGAGAATGACACAGAGATTGGGACCAACTGTGTATAAAAAGTTATATAAATGAATAAAAACAAATACACTTATATATTTAGTCTAATTGTAAATGCTGCACAATTTCTTGTGATAAAGGTTGAAAACAAACCATTCAAATATGAATTATACTGTATCCTATGTGTGGTCTTCCATAAGAATGCTTGGGGGTTTGTTAGACTTTATTCGGAATCTGCTCTTCATGGTCATTTTTTAGTGGGCAGTTTCTGCATTTAACTCATTAATGATGCTTTTTCACCCTGATATTGTGTTGGGTTTTTCACATGGAACATTTCAACAATGTTAAGTTATCTAATTTTGATATTGAGACTTTAGAGTTATCCTTGAAGACACAATTCATCCTGTCTGTACTGACTCCTCTATCCTCCACGTGGTTTAGATAATTTCACCCTTACCGCAAATGAGATATAAATGGTATTATTTGCGACTCTATTGCCTGAGTACTGGAGGATGTAGTGTATAAACTAGACTGTGCAGAGTGGTAAAACTTGCTGAATGGCTTCATCAATCAGAGCCCACCTACTGGTCTGGCAGACTGACATTATATGCACAGACTGTGAGGGGGAGCAGGGAAACATAAAGAGCAAGCAGAGTCCTCATAACTAGCTTTATCAGTCTGCTTCCTCCTCCACAGGAAGCCTTCGCCTGTGTACAACCCCTGATAGAAAATGCTATTTTAGAAGGTCTGTTAACATTATGACATTCAGACATCATGATTACATTAGAGATTTACTTGGAGGTCCATGCTTCAGGTTTAACCACATTGTTTTAATAACAGGAGCTTACTTTGATTAGAGTAATTTTATTTTAAGCAGTAGCAATTCCAGACTTAAAAGTAAAACAAATGCTAAAAGGATGTCTCACAGCCTCCAAAAGCTCCAAAACCACTGCAGAATTAATGGTTTGTATTTTGCATCTTAATCTTTTTTTAACCTGTAAGTGAGGAAAACCTTTGTGGTTATTCAACATGTATGACTGATCATCTGTGAATGAGAGGATCACTTTGTTTTCAAGGGGGAAAATAAAGGATTTTCCTTCTAAAAACCTAATAATGCAGAAGGAGCATTATGATATGTAGACTTAATATTACTAAGTCAGGTTTCTGAAATAGCAATGATGATTTAATAGCATGCATGAAAGAACACCAAGCAGGCACGAAGCCAAAGAGAAAGGAAGGAAAAACATGAATGTTGCATATGCTGTCTCCTGCAGGCAGTGCACTGCATTGTTCCATCACGTCAGTGAATCAAAAAATAGCAAAAGTGGGTTTCCATTTTCAGGATCACTGAGAGCATAATAACCCTGAATAAGTAGCTCCTAATTCACTGAATTTTCTCAGCAGCTTGAAAGACAAGCACACTGAACAGAGTGATTACTACTGAAATGAATTAAAGTTAGGGAACAATGAAGAATGAAAGTGTTTAGTAGTTGTTGTTTCTCCTCACTTAGCTGTCATGCCTACAAAACACCAAACGTCAAATTTAACAAACATGTAGTGAAACATGCTCGAGAATAACCTAATGCTTTTGTGTCTTAGACAAGAATTATTATCTTATACTAAACACTTTCCATCAATGGATATTTCTAAACTGTAAATGTTACTTTTATTTGTTAACAACAGAAGTTTGAAGTATAGTATATACAAGAAGCACATATACTGAGTCTATTTTTAGATTTACGTTTTAGCTAGCTAAGATGTTCTTAATTTCTTGCCCTTAAAAAGCAAAAAAAAAACTCAATATTTTCATTATTTCTACTGATCATATTAAGAGCACCATAACATCTCACAAGGCCCCCCTTGAAATATGTTTAGTAGATTCATGATGCTACATGTGGTCAAAGAGGAAACTACATGAAGGCAACATAATCCCAGACATGAGTTGAAGAAGACTCCATGATGATTTAGAGCTGTATTGCTCTAAGTCATCAACAGTTCTAATCCAGGATAACATAAGTGAGGCTCTCCAGATGAAGCTGAGGAGAAAATGGTTATGCTGTGACCACACAGCTCCTCTTGCTTCTTGCAGAGGCTGGGATACATTGTTATTGATGGAGAGGGGCTTTGGAAACATCATCACCTTCATTATGCATTAATAATCAATATCCTGCCATGGATGTATGAATTTTTTTTTAGATCTTTTACTGCCCCAGTGCGTTGGAAAAAATTCAGGAACAGAATAAGTCGATCAGACTCTGTATGATCAGAAAGATAAATGAAAAGTTAATGGTGACAAACCAGTTTTTATTATGTTATTACTTTTGAGTTCTAAATATTTTCTGTATTTTATCTGATAATATAAGCTAAATGCAGCTTATAATGTTATCCTTAGCTTATTTTGACTTTGTATCACTGAAAAGGACTTACCCTACCTTACATCACTTATCACATTTATCTTTGTTGTCATGGAAACTGAAGATTTAAAACAGGAAGGTTGGGTCTTGGTCATCCTCATTCTTTCTCCTTTAGTCCTGCACTTATGTCTCCTCTCAGTCATGTTTACCTCAGTGAAATAGAGGATTGAAAGAAAAAACATACATAAAACTGATAACTAATGACCTGACATATACAGCAGATAGCACATTTTCCTTTTTGTTTCTTCAAATTGATTGCTGTAGATCACTTTCTGGTCAAATAGGAATCAGATACAGATCTTTAATGCACATCATGTGACTGGCGGTAGCTCAGGTGGTAGAGCAGGTCCTCCATTTACATCAGTATATTTGTTGTCTTTGGCTTCTTCCATCAACATGAACCCACAGAAGTTCAGAACAGTGTTTCATGTGCTGACACATAAGAACAACAACGAAGGTAAAATCAGGCCTGGATCAAAAGGAAGGATTCCCCTCCGAAAACTAGGTCCAAGAAGACAGTTTGACTTTTTCTATTCTCATAATAATACTGTCAGAGTACAGGTAGTAATTAAGGGGGGACTTATTGCATCCACTTTGGAAATAAACTATAACCAAGTCATGCAGATAAGCAGGTTTCTAACAGTCCTCACACATTGCTAAGTTGGTGACTGCTCATTCAGCCAGAGAGTAAACAACAAGGTATTATGGGCTGCAAAAGTCCTGCTGACATTAGAGCGTTGTAATGGAAGTCAGCATTGGACATTGCAAATGTCTTATGGACATCCTGGGACTAACTATCCTTTGTTTACCAGGCTGCTATTTCTTGCTTGTAATTCATCATTGTTGTGATTTAATCCAGCATATGGGGCAGTGAAATCCCTGGTCCCAGACCACTGAAATGGTTTTAATGGCTTATTTTACAAAGTAATGCTTCCATCCACACCAGGTTTAGCAGCAGGTTTAGTAAGGCTTTAGCAGGTATGAGAAGCAAACAGGCTTTTATAGAGACAGACTTCCAATAAATAGTGAGAGCAGCACAAAGGCGTAGTCGGGGAAAGAGAATGGAAAAGGAAAAAAAACCTTAGAGCCATTACTAAAACTAGAAGGCAACACCAAGAAAAACCAGAGAGCCAGAAAGAAAGAAGGGAGCAAGAAAGAAATTCAGAAGGAAAACTAAACTCTGGGCATCACGGCAACCCTCTCCATGTTCATAAGATGCTTTTTATTTGCTACAACACAAAAGCTAAATCAGTCATCAAAGCTAGGGTCAAATATTTTCTCTATACATCCTTAGCCGACTGCATTCAGTCTCAGAAAGGTGAGTTCAGAATCACCATATGTTGTATTTATAATTTTAGATCTGATCCTGACAAGTTGCTTGAAGGAGCTTTTTGTACTCACTACTAAGTATAAATGAAATGAGAAGATTACATAAAATACCTGAAAGTACTCAACTCAGAAGGATGGGCTCTGTTACTGTTATTCATTCATTTTCTGAACCGCTTAGTCCATTAAGGGTCGCTGGTAAGCTGGAGCCTATCCCAGCATTAACAGATGAGAAGCAGGGTACATCCTGGACAGGTCACCAGTCCATCGCAGCTGTTACTGTTATATGTATACTATTAACAACAGGATTTTACTGTTGAAGTAGATTGAAGTGAAGCTCATTGTCTGCATGGTAAGGTACTGGGAGAGGAATTCTGCTCCACAGCATGATAGATAATCATGCAAACAAAATACAGTCTTGTTTTTCAATGTTGATTCAGTTACTTAAAATCATGTTTAGGATGCCAACATCTACCTAATTCAAGGTTATTTTAATCTGGAGAAAGAAAGCAACACTGAGGTTCATGCTCTTCCCAACATGACGTCTGAGAAGGTGATTTAAGGCACAAGACAGCCGACTTACTCTCACTGTGATGATGGCCTCATGATCTCATGGCGATGCCTGGATGTTCAGCTGGACAGCAGATTGAGGGATGGGACCAGTTACCAGTTGTAACTTTGACTTCTTTCTTAGTCGTATCTACCAAAGATGCTACAAATAGAAAGAGGTCTCTGTCTGATGTGCAGAAACCTAAACAATCTAAGTGGACATGCCTGAATAAAACAAAGCAAAAGCTATCTACAGGGAATTAACAATACCTAAAAGTGATTCTCTTAAATGACAGGGAAAAAAATCCTCATCAGAAAAGGGCTGTCAAGAAGCCTTTCTTAAGGAAGGGCAACAGGCAACAGGGAGAAAAAGCATGGGTATGTCAAATGATGCACAAACTGGACCAAAAAGTGACAACAGATCTTATGGAGCAACGAATTCTAACCAGAATGTAGACCTCAATATTTTTGAAGTAGTGTGGGATCATATTTACAAAGAATAGAACAAAAGGCAGCCTACATCCAAAGAAGAGCTCTGGGAAGTCCTTCAGGAAGCGTGTAGAACTATTCCTGAAAACAGCTTAAAGAAATGACAAGAAAGCTTGTACATGAGGGTTCAGGCTATGTTGAAGAGTGAAAGATGCACAAACCAAATGTTAGAATAGCCTTTTATCCTGCATTTCCATTTATATTTGCATGTTAATTTAAATTTCTGGACCTATTTCCTGTTTTCCTGCTAATATTTAAAGAAATGAGGACCGGTTCTAAACTTTTGCCAGTCTTCTCAGGGTAACACGTGAAATAGGAATAAAAACAGAGTTAATGAGTCTAGGTAAATACAAAATTAGAGCAACAGTATCATTAACACAGGTTTATATTTTATTTAAAATAACCATTGATGTGGACAGCCCTGACAGAAATCCTGTCTTTAAAGCAGCAGTCATATTCTCTGCTGATATTGTGCATAGCAACAACTAGAAGGATACACACTTTGTTTTTTTCAAATGACATTTGCCAAAATAACTTAAAAAATGGTTTTGAAAGAAAAAACAAAAAGACATACAAGCTTTTTTTCCAACCACAAATGGACATAAATCCCTTTTCGTTACTGCCTCTTTAACTTAGCGTAGCAATAGTCACAATGACTCTTAGCACAACGGATCTGTGCATTAAATACTTCAGATAAACTTTAGCTTAAATAAATGCAATACTTTTGGTCTGAAGCTAAATTATGCAGTAACACTAGTGGAGACAGGTGCAAACGGTGCCTCTAAGCACTTCACAGCTACATTCATACTCAACATCTCAAACATCTTAGAAAGAAAAAGTCTTCATGCAGAATCTGCACAGAAACCTACAGCAGAGTAGGCATATTGCACAACGTACACACCTCACGGTTCAAAGTGCTGCACTGATCTCTTTGAGTCTCTTTAAATTAAAAACATTTTTTTGTTTTGTTTTTTTCTTCAGTGTAATTCTGTAGCATCAAAAAGAAACATATCTTATCTCCTCCTCTTCCACCAAAAATGACTAAACCTTGCAAGACTCTCATCTGTCGAAGCACGGAGCAGCACAGGAGAAGTGCATGTTGACTTGGTAAGGCCTGTAGGGAAGGTTGGACTTTGGATCCAGTGAGGTGGGGATGGCTTGGGTGCTGCCGTGCTGGGGAACGTTGGGAGCCAGCAGGCTGGTGGTGGAGTGGCTGAGGTGGGAAGCTGGCCTGTAGTGGGGGGCTAAGCCAGACTGCTGACCCTGATGAGGGTACTGCATGCTGGGCAGGTGCAGGTACTGTGCCACAGTGGCTGGCTGACCGGAACTGTGGTACACTGTCTGGCCCTGCTGCTGCTGGCTGGGCTGCTGACACTTTTGCTTGTTGGCCTCTTTGACATCACCGTCATGTGCACTGGAGAAAAAAAGAGACAAAGACTTGCACTGTTGATTAGTGAAAACAGTGCTATCATATTAGCACTGATGTCTATTTTGTACGTCCAGTGTGAAATGTATGAGCTACTGTCTTCCTGTACTGTGTCTGAGTTGTGCCATGGTGCTTGTGTACCATATGTAACTGTACAAAATATTTTCCTCTACTTAATCATATCTATAGAACAACCATTTTTCAAATATTTCATGAACAAGCATGCAAGTGTGCATAATCAATTAAACATGTGGATACGCACATGAGTAGTCTCTCTGCACAGGAGACTAGGTTTTCCCATGTGTAGCCAGTGAGGCACTGTAGTCGAGGTGGCCAGGTAGGGGACAAGTGGAGGATGAGGCGCGAAGCGGCCACGCAGGCAGCAGCCACCATTGAGGGTGCAAAGCACAAAAACACATGATCTAAAGAAAAAAAACAAAGCAGTTACTACAGAAATATGATTTAAATACATACATATACACATAATCTTGTTGTATTTCCAATATTCTCCTTCCCACTAGTCAAGAGCTGTAAGCTTTACAAAATGAGGTCCCTCTTTACCATCATACTGCAACTTATCTTTGTACAGTGGTAAATGATATATTCACACTGCAAACAATGAAATACAATGAAATCAAGTGGGGTAGGGGATAGACACCTGACTGAAGCACTGAGATCATTGCTCTAATTCTTCCTGTATCACTCTACAACTGTGCTGCTGTATTTTTTATGTGTGTTTATGTGTTTGGTTGTGGTTAGCCAATAAAATTACTTGAATATGAATAAGTACTAAAACACAAAACACAACTTATTTCACTGTGAAAAACTATGCTGATATTTTCCATAATGCAGTGGCAACTTGTTCTGAAACCAGGTCAGGAAAACCTACAAAAGTGATGTTTTGGGGATACTTCTGTTAAACAATACTGCAGGCTTTGTTTGAGTTACTGCAGGTTTGTGATGAGCTAGAAGTAAAATGGCTTTAAACAACACATTTTCTTCATTTCCTGAGCATCCAAAAGCAGCAAACTAAGCATAGCTACTGTTTTGTATTATATAGTATATACAAAGAATAAAAATGCATGAAATAAAGGTTGGTCAGGTCAGGTTTATTTATATAGCACATTTCCAACAGTTTGAGCTGCTCAAAGTTTATTTCTAAAATAATAAAAGTGGATGATATTAGTGCAGTAAAAATAAAGAAATACAATAAGAAAAATAACTAAGACAACAAAGGCTAAGTCAGTTAAAAAAATAAAAAATGTTTAGGTCAACTTGTGATAAAAACCAGTCGATAAAAATGGGTTTTCAAAAGGGATTAAACTGTTCCAGTGACTGTGCAGATCTAATATTCAGAGGGAGATTGATCCAGTCCGGGACCTGCCACAGAAAAGGCTCTGTCACCTTGAGACTTAAAATTTCGTCCATGGAATGGGTAACATCAGCTGGGAGCTGGGTCTCATGGATTTTGCTAGAGCATGAAGGAATAGGAGCTCAGGCAGGTAAGGAGGAGCTCGGCTGTTTAATGTTTTAAAAACAAAAAGTAGGATTTTCAATTGGATCCTGTAAGAAACAGGAAGCCAATATAGAGATACCAAAACTGGTGTTATGTGCTTCCTTCTGTTTGGTACCAGTCAGCAGACGAGCAGCTGCATTCTGGACCAGCTGGAGACGATGAACAGAAAGGTAGATATACGAGGAGTTACAGTAATCCAATCTGCAAGTGATGAACAGATGGATTACAAGTTAAAAGACATTAGCTGGAAGGTATGGCTTTATCTTAGCTAGCTGTCTCAGATGGAAAGAGCCAGATTGGACTTCTTACACAATTTAAAGGAACCATCAAGGTACACGCCGAGGTTTTTTACATTTGCCTTACAGTAAGAAAGTAAAAGGCCCAGAGCAGCATCCATACCCTGACTAACAGAGTTGCCAGAAATGACCATTTCTGTTTGTCTTCCTTTAATTTTAGAAAATTTTGCGAACATCCAGTGTTAAACATCTTAAAAAAAACCAACAGATTAAATAAATCTATCCCTGTGTTTAGGGCAAATAAATCTGTAAGTCATCTGCAAAGCAATGAAACGATATGTTGTCCTGGGACAGTTTGTTAGGAGGAGGGGTCTTTAAATGCAGCACACACCTGGTTGTCTGGAACACTGAATATTTGCTGTCTT
Source organism: Melanotaenia duboulayi (assembly GCA_026261665.1). Classification (NCBI taxonomy): domain Eukaryota; kingdom Metazoa; phylum Chordata; class Actinopteri; order Atheriniformes; family Melanotaeniidae; genus Melanotaenia; species Melanotaenia duboulayi. The sequence goes on along the minus strand of CM047990.1, from coordinate 8,187,381 downwards.
TTTAAATTGAAACTCTTTTAACTAACAAATGTATATATATATATTTATTTTGTATATTTTACAACTATTGTATGTTGATGGTGAAGAGGTACTTATTGTGTATACTGTAGCTTGAACATGTACCTTCTGTGTGTACTTTACTTTATATAACAAATATTGAAACATGAATTTATCCATGAGTACAAATAAAACCTCATCATATCGCTTATCTTTTTGCTGTTTCCTGCACTGTAAGCATGTTGAACCAGCGGTGAAGTGATTGATGCATTATGGTGACTGGGTGCACTACAAGGGAGGCAGAAGCGACAACAGAAAGCCAACGACTGGGTCAATGTGTGCAGTTGAATAGTTTTCTTTGTTTAGGAAGGTTTTAACTGAGTGAAATGACCTGGAAGTATCCAAGCAGCAGCCACGAGCTGGTTGGATTCTCTGAGTGTTGAAGAAAAAAAGAGCTTCAGTGTTTCCTTTATTATTTCACATGGAAGAATGGATTTTTCATTGTGAACTTAAAGTAGACAATCCTGTCCCACAAAACAGTTATTATTTCTATACAGACATAACTGTAATTTTTAGTCAATAAATATGAGGGAGAATTATGTCCACTTGCAAAGGAGTACATAAGTCTGTCATTTTGCTGCTGCTGGTTCTTGATGTTAGTTTAGTTTATGGAGGGTTTAAAGAGATGGGAGCGGTGTCTCATGCTGGGGACAGCAATGCACCATATGGGAAACATGTTTGTTATAGTAGACCAGCACAATACAAGCCAAATTTTAAAACAAGAAGTTGGTATGCTGTGTAACTTGTAACAGGATGAAATGATTTGCAAATTTCATAAACCCATATTTTATTCCAAGAGAAGGTAAACAACATATCAGATGTTGAAACAGACATTTTACCATTTCACGGGTTACCATTGTGTTGCATCACTTCTTCTTTTGACAGCTGTCTGGGAAGTGAGGAGACCAGTTGCTGACAGTTGTGGTGGAGAGGAATGTCCCTTTTTGTCTGATTCAGGATTCTAGCTGTTCAACAGTTCCAGCCCTTAGCTACCAGATTTTTAAATTTATGATATGCCTAATGTATTCCAGTGGTGAAAAGTCTGGACTGCAGGCAGGCC